>CAUYQG010064326.1:0-18061 GCA_963574415.1 Tarsius wallacei | reverse complement strand
GCCCAGACTGGAGTGCAGTGGCCGCTCCCGGCCACCGCAGCCTCGACCTGCTGGGCTCCGGCGATCCTTCCGCCTCAGCCTTCCAAGTAGCTGGAACTACAGGCGCGCGCTACCACGCCCGGCTAATTTTTTTTTATTTATTGTAGAGATGAGGTCTTGCTTGCCCAGGCAGGTCTCGAACCCGCGGGCTCAGGCAATCCACTCACCTCAGCCTCCCAAAGGCGCGGGATTACAGGCTGAGCCACCGAGCCCGGCTGAAAATTTGACTTTGATCCCTTACTTCTGTCCCAGCCCTTCTGGAAGGTCTGGAGATCCTTTCCCCCAGATTTTATACTATCCGGAATCCTGTAAGCATGAAATGAATGAAACATTGCTGTTGCCCTTGGCCAGCCTGGCTATAAGAACCGGAATGAGGAACCTGAAAGCTAAGATGAGAGTACAAAAGGAGACACTACCCATAAGAATGGTGTCAGGAAGGATAAAGCCCCTACAGAAAGGGCCCTTGCAAACCGTGGCCAGGGCGATAAAAAAAGGCCTACTGGGTCATGCTCAGAGCAAGGAGATGGGCTAGTCCCACAGCTAGTGTTGACAAATGACAGTGACAGCACAGTGCTGACAAATGACAAAGAGACCGAGGAGCCGTTCAGTTCCTAAGTGCTTGCTCTTTTCCATGATTGGAGACGCAGGCAAATCTTTGAATACGCAGGCTGAGCTCGGGGCCTGGCACATAGCAGAAGTACAGTAAGTGAAGAATGAATAGGAGGAAGACGAAGAGGAAAATGCTCTTCAAGCTGAACAGAGAGCCCAAGATGGTTGAAAAGGTCCTAGGAGAGCCTTTGTTGTCTATTCAATACAAGTTAGGAGCAAAAGGTCATTGTGCCAATGGTCATTGTAGTAGTTGGCTCCCTGGGAAACAAGTGAGATGGAGATTGTATGCAAGAAGTTTATTGAGGAAGGCCCTTGGGACCCACACCTATGGGGAAGGGAAGAAAGTAGAAATGGGCAGAGGCATGAATTGAACCAGGAGGCAGGGGAAACAGGGGTCTAAGGTCAACCCTGTAGGATGGCTCTTCAGAGTTGGCTCAACGGGAGGCAAGGGGTCTAGGTGTTCATATTTTTTCATCAGTTGGTCAATGGACACAGGCTACACCCCTGGAAGAGATGTAAACTTGGACCATCTGTGAACTGTAAGCCGCCAACATTTCTAACAGTTGAGGAAATGAATAATTGGCTCTTGAAGAAGGTATGTGTGGCCACACCACAGCACCACAGCATCCTCCACAGACAATTAATCCAACTTCCTCATTTCGCAGATTTTAAAAAGTCCTGAGAAGAAATCATATAGTTGGCTAAGAGCAGAGACAGGACATTTCTCAATTGATTACCACAGGATTCCCATCGCCTTAGTGCATTTGGAATTTGATACAGTATTTGATAGAGCCATCAATATGAATGAGAAGGAGAAAAGGAGATTAGATCAATGGTTCCCAAACCTAGCTGTCATCAGAATCATATGGAGGGCTGTTTGAATACATATTTCTGGGCCCCATTTTCTGGGATTCTATTATTAGAGGGTCTGAGGCAAAGCTTGTGAATCTTAATCTGTTACTTTTCTTTTTTCTTTCTCTCTCTTTTTTTTTTTTTAGTACCATTGAATTATTATTTTTTTTTAAGAAACAGGGTCTTACTCTGCAACCCTGGCTGGAGTTCAGTGGTGCAATTGTAGCTCATTGCAGTCTCAAACTCCTGAGCTCAAGTGATCCTCCTACCTCAGCCTCCTGAGTAACTGGAACTACAGGCACAAGCTACCCTTGTCCAGCTGCAAGTACCAGTTGATTCTTATGTAGCCTGTCTCTCACCCTGCACTTGGGAACCAATGACTAAGATAATAGAACACTGGGCAGATTCCAGATTTTTAAACAATCTATATTTAAAGAGTGTTGCTAAATGATATTTCTCTGGAAGGAGATATCAGATGGGTCCAAGGGGGCTCATTCCTGAAATCTACCCTGTTCAAAAACTTTAACCGCCCGCCCCCCCCAAAATACCAACAACTTGAAGACATTTAATACGATGTAAGCCGGGCTCGGTGGCTCAGCCTGTAATCCCAGCGCTTTGGGAGGCTGAGATGAGTGGATTGCCTGAGCCCGTGGGTTTGAGACCCGCCCGGGCAACTTGGCGAGACCTCATCTCTACAATAAATCAAAAATTAGCTGGGCATGGTAGCATGCGCCTATAGTTCCAGCTACTTGGAAGGCTGAGGCAGATTGGAAGGCTGAGGCAGGTTGAGGCTGCAGTGGCTGGGAGCGGCCACTGCACTCCAGTCTGAGTGACAGAGTGAGACTCCAACTCAATAAAAAAAAAGATGTATAAGATATATACTAGAAGGAATTGCTAATACTTTGGATGCTCAAATCAAGATTTCAACAGACTTCAACATGTACCCTAGAGAATGATGTTGTAGATTGATATTTATTGACATTGAAAGTTGTTCATGGCCGGACTCGATGGCTCAGCCTGTAATCCCAGCACTCGGGACGCTGAGGACCAGCTCAGGCAACTTGGCAAGATCTCATTTCTACAATAAAATTTTTTTAAAAATTAGCCAGGCATGGTAGTGTGCGCTTATAGTTCTGGCTACTTGGAAGGCTGAGGTGGAAGGATTGCCTGAGCCCAGCAGGTCGAAGCTGGGGTGGACGTGAGTGTGCCACTGGACTCCAGCCTGGGTAACAGAGTGAGACTCCGACTCAAAAAAAAAAGTTGTTCATGATATCTTAAATGAGAGAAAACAGCAGAGAGGCAGTGGAGCATGATGGTTTAGAGCACAGACTCCAGATCCCAATGGACTGCCCAGGTTCAAATCCCTGCCCCAGCACTTACTGTGTGACTCTGGGAAAGTTACTTTCCTGTGTCTTAGGATCCTCATCTGTCTAGTGGGGATAATAATATATCATCATAGTACTAGTACTTACCTCAGTGGGGTATTGTAAGGGTTATGTGAGTTAATAAGTATAAAAATTTTAAACTGTGCTGAGCACAGTTGGTATAAATGTTTGCTGTTATGTGTTGTTTTGGTTATCAATTGTTGTTATAACAAACTGTCCCAAAAGTTAGTGGCTTAAAATGACAATTTCTTTTTTTTTTACAGTTTTATTTTATTTTATTTTAAAGATGTGGGGTACAATTTAGGGTTGGATATACAAGTGCTAATTATACAGGTAAAATTTGGGCCTCCCTTTGGTCCTTACTTTGCCTGATTTGAGAACAGGCACCCTTATTGATGTTATATGCACCCACCCTCTGGCAGTTTCCCACTACTGTCAATCTCTTTCTTATATAGTATTATGATAAGTGCTCAGGATCTGCTTATGAGTAAGAACATGTGGTATTCAGTTCTTTGTTTCTGTGATAGATCACTGAGTATTATAGACTCTAAAGTTGCTGCAAAGTCCATAATTTTGTCCTTCTTTATGGCTGTGTAATAGCCCATTGTGTATATGTGCCGCATTTTTAAAAAATCTAGTTCCCTTTTGATGGACAGCACGGTTGGTTCCATGTTTTTGTTATTGTGAATAGTGCTGCAATAAATATACATGTGCAGGTATCTTCTCAAAAGAAAACATACAAGCAGCCAACAGACACATGAAAAAATGCTCAGCCTCACCAATCATTAAAGAAACGCAAATCAAAACCATACCGAGATACCACCCAATTCCAGTCAGAATGGTCATCATCAATAACTCAAAAAACAAATGCTAGAGAGGATGCAGGGAAAAGGGAACACCTTTACACTGTTGGTGGAAGTGCAAACCAGTACAACCTTCATGGAAAACAGTGTGGCGATTCCTAAAAAATCTAAAAATTGGCCTTCCATATGACCCAGGAGTACATTTTAAAGCATTAATTATGAGGGAAGGGAGAGAGAGACAGCGAGGAGACACAGAGAAGGATAGCGGTGATGACAAATTCTTACTTCTCATAATTCTGTGGATTGCTCTGTATCACTCAGTACTGACTGGAGCTCTGGCTCAGCTGGAAGGTCTAAGAGGACCTTGATCTTTGATACTGATACCATCTGGGAGCTCTGCTGGTGTTCTCAGCCACGGGCTTCCGTGCTGCTCTGCATGGGCATCTCTATGTTGTCGGTGAGGCTTCCTCATATGGTGGCTGGGCTCAGGAAGGGTCTTCCAAGAGATGAAGGCTGAAGCTGAGATCTCTCAAGACCCAGACTTGGAAGTTACCCCGGGGGTTACTTCCACTACATTCTATTGTTTAAAACAAGCCTCAGGCCCATCCTGAGATACACAGGGAGTGGAAATGTAGACCTTGCCTTTCAATGAGAAAGGTGGTCATGGTCTGCTATGCTGAGACAGAGGGAGAGAGAGAGAGAGAGAGAGCCATCTTTAATCTACCACAGATGTTTGATCTCACTTCTGTAAAAGAGTATATATATTTATGCATAGAAAATGTCTAGAATAATATACATTAAAATGTTAACAATCATCTTGAGGAGAAAAGGTTATAACACGATTATTCTCTTCTTTATCCTTTCATGTTTGGCTTCCCCCCTGAAATTTTCCATAAGGCATGTATATTACATTTAGAATAAAAATAAGTAATTTCCATATTTTGAAGAAATAGATGAAGATTTGAAAACAGTATGAGCCAAAACTGTGATTGTTCTACCAAAAAGAAAAGAAAAAACTAGCTCAAATTTACACAGCATTAATAAAAATACAGGAGCTAGATCTAGAGCAAAGACAGTTCTACTCCCATGGCCCCTACCAATCAGAGTTACGTGCAGTGCTGGATTCTGAGCTCTCAGGTTCACTAAGGGAAACATAGCATATCAAGGTGTGAGAAGGGAGAAAAAGTGTCTATAAATTGTGTCTTGGGAAGAAGAGGAGGAGACTTAGAGGGGACTTGGCATAATGAAGGTGCCCTCACTTGGTGTGGGGGAAGGGCTGAGATAAGGAAGTGGCATTAGTTGTGATTCTACAGAATTAGGAACATTGAATGGCAGTGGCACAGAGGCAGATTTAAGATTTTTCAAACAAAGAACTCTCTAAATTGTAAAATAACAAAGCTGGAATGAAGTTCCCAGGAACTGGGGACCAGACCCCCATAACTCAGGGGTCATGGAGAACAGAATCCTGCCTTGGAAAGATGCCTGGCCTAGAAGCCCTTCCAAGTCCCTTCCAAATCTCGGGTTGTATGACCATAGGTTTCTGTGGGAGTAGAAATAAAATACATGGTCATTTATTTTGGAAGCTGAAACCATATCCTGGCTAAAGGCAGTGACTCGAAATAAATGAATTGTTAAGATTTCCTTTTATGAGGCTATAAATGGATATTGCCCTTCCTGTGAAAACATGATGAATCAACAAATATCATCAGGTAAACACAAGGTGGATAGCAATGTCTTGGGTGTTCAGAAAGGTCTCTGAGCCCACAGCCTTGCAACTTGAGAAGAAAGACGTATAATCACCTTATCAACTTAACATTCCTAAATATAGTCATCACAGATGAGTATCCGTGGGGGTGGGAAGGGCCCAGAGAGTAAATGATTGATTTGTAATAGCAAAGAAAGCTTTGGGAGGATGCGGGGGTGGGAGTTTCAAGTTGTAACTAAGAGATGAAAGATGAAGGGGTAGAGACTGAGACCGAGAAAGAGAGGCCTTGCCCCACATCTCTGTGTCATTATGTGAACAGCTTTGGCGCAGGAAAGAAGGTGCATGCTAGTTGGGCTTTCCTAAAAACGTATCACATTATATCTTTATTAATTAATATAATAATTATAATCACCTCCATTCACTGAGGACCTACCACACAGCAGTTGCTTCCCGTATATTAACTCATCAAATCAATTCAATCTCCAGGTAGAGCAGTGACTATTATCTCAGTGAACAAGGTCCAGGGGTATGAAAAGCTATGGATGACATCTTTTGGGGTAACTGCCCAACTCACAAGAGCCCTCTTCACAGGCCCTTGCCCACAGAAGCAGCTCCCAGCACGAACCCTGCTCTCTTGTCTCAGCTGAATCAAGCCTCTCCCCAGGGGGAACACATCTGGAATTGTGTCCAAAGACAGATCCAAGGTTTCCATGGATGAGGGCATGACAGGCAAGTGGTCATGGTCTGCTATGCTGAGACAGAGGAAGAGAGAGAGAGAGAGAGAGAGAGAGCGCAGATGCCCACAGAGACAAAGAGACAGGGAAAGGCACACCTGGCTCCTGGTGGGTGGCCACCCACTTCCCTGTTTCCGGTCCTTCCTGGAATCTGAGGCCTTCCTACCTTCCAGTAAAGACACAACCCTATACATTAAAATGACCCTTTTTACTTATACTAGCTTGCATATCTATGACTTGCAACCAATAAGTTCTTACTCATACAAGTATATATCTATCTGTTAAATAAGGAGCCGGTCCTCCAACTCAAGTGTCTACCTACAGTATCCATGCCCAAGGACCTCCTGACTTTTTTCTGTCTGCTCCAGAGTAGCAGTTTTAGGGTAACAGTTTATAAAAGGTTTGGTGGGACAGCATGCTCTTTGCTTCATCAAGGTGGTTCCCGTGCTGATTAGGTGTCCCTTGCCTGATGACCAGCTGCTCTGGTGAGGACAGAAGCTGACCAGCAGCAATCAAACTGTTCCTAGAGTTCAGTGGTTCACACATCTAGCTCCATCATCACATTGTCCCTGGAACAGTGGGCACCTTTCCTACAACCTTGCTGCTGTCCAGGTTTTAATGGCATGCTGCAGGAGCAGTTCCTTCAGGAGCTTGGGTTTCTAGGACTCTGGCAGCTATACCAGCACTATCTCCTACCTCCCACCCTTGCCTCCCACCTCAGCCCCTGTGTCTGCTCTCCACATAACCCCCAGCAGAACTGTCACCCTCCCCACCCCTTCTCACAAGACTCCCCCTGGCCTCTGCCTGCAGACTCCCCAACTGGTTGACATTATCCTGAACCTTGCATCTCTGTCTACAGTAGCCCCAATGACACACTTCTGCTTGTCTAGCTATCTATATCCTGCTTCTAGCTGGGAGCCCATGGAGTGCAAGGTCTGTGCCCTGTTGGTTTTGTGTCTCTAGTCCCTATCACAGTGCATGGCTCATAGTTGGTACTTAATAAATATCTGTGGGATGAATGACTGAAAGAATAAATGAGTGATTAAGCAAATTCATTTCTTTTCCAGACTCATTTCATTTACTGTCCTTTCACTCTGACATATTGAATATGCTATGCTTTACTTCATCGATGGTTCTAAGGATAATGTTGTTTTTCCTGTTGTTTCCTTGTACAACTGAAGGACTATTGAACAAAGGCCTTCTTCCACTCTCCTTTCATACCAAGCACAAGACTTTCTATGCGATTGGTGTCAATTCATTGGTTTGTGTGTGTATGTATGCATGTGTGTATGTGTTTGCTATTTGTTTTTATTTTACAGAGCTTGAAATAATAATAATCCTTGTGCTTATTCTTTCACAGGGAGTTTCTCAGCTAGTACTGTCCTTCCTGTCCTGTCCTTTCTTCCTCTCTTCCTGGCTAGCCACCTTTTGACAGTGGACATAGTTCAACATGAGGCTTTAAATTCAACATAAGTGACCTTTGGCTTAGGCAACCCAGACAGGAATTTACTCAAACATCAAGGTGTATATATTGTATACCTTGAATATATACATACAATTCTATTTTTCTTTCTTTTTTTTTTTTAACTTGTCACAGTAGCTTTTATTGTTCCCTTAAAAGTCCATTTTCCTGTAAAGGCATTCATTTAGATGAGACACACACCAGGTTTTTCTAAAGTGTCAAAACACATGCAATGTCCGTGACTTCAGATAAGAATTATAATGCACTGAAAAATGCATCCACCTCAATACTCAAGGTCATCAAATCCTGCAGAATCCTTGGTTTCTGTGACAGGGGAAGAATTTTGCTAGCACATAGTTGAATTAAAATCCAGGCAAATAGGCTCTCAATCTTCATCTTCAGGTTCTGAATTATTGAACACGTTGCAACAGATTTTTTATTCAAGTCTAATGTTTTGTAAAAATGTGTTTTAATAATTCCTACATAAACTTTATTCACAAATTTTCTATTCTCCTCTCTATATTTTTCTGTTTTCTCTATCTTCATTTTTCCCCACAAGTTCCCTTAAAAAAACTATTAGTCCATACAGGATGGAATATTATGCAGTCATAAAGAAGGACAAATATATGGACTTCACAGCAACTTGGATGGATTTAGAGTCTATAATACTCAGTGATCTATCATAGAAACAAAAAACTAGAGTACCACATGTTCTTACTCATAAGCAGACCCTGAACATTTATCATAATACTATGAGAAAAGGATTGGCAGTAGCCAGATACTGCCAGGGTGGTGTGGGGGAGAGGGCACATAACATCAGTAAGGGTGCCTGATCTCAAACCAGGCAAAGCGGGGACCAATGGGAGGCCCAAACTTTACCTGTGCGATGTCCACTTGTATATCCAACCCTGAATTGCACCCCTTATCTTTATAATAAAATATAGATATTAGGAAAAAATACTATTAGTCCTAGAGTTTGATCGGAGGTAAATTTATCCCAACAATCCTCAGGTCTGTGGATGTCTAGAGTGTAAATCTGGTGAGCCAGATGGGTGCCCGCGGCGACCTGCGCCGCGAAGTAGGGGGGCGGTCTGGCTGCTGTTACCACCACCAACCCCCCACCCCCCACCCCGCTCGCATCGTTGCACCGAAGCCGCCGAGCCAGCGCGGGGTATCCTCCCCGAACTGCAGCGCCGTGGACTTCAGGCCAATCAGAGCGTCGTCTCTGTTGTCCTGATGGACGTCAATAGTGCCATAGATGAGTTGCACATGACTCCAGAAAAATAAAGAGGCAGGCAAACCGACAGCTCACAGGAACCCTTATGCGGCCCAGTTAAACGTCAACCCCAAGACTAATTGAGGCCGGTATGCAACTCTTTTCATTAGTGGGTAGTAAGGATGCTGGTCCCAGAGCTATACTGTAGTAATTAAGACACAGAAGAACACCCAGTGCCAAGGTCACCTGTCCCCCGAGGAAAACAAAGGACCGAAGAGTTGAAATGTCTCCAGCGGCTATTGCACGATTTGCTGTTCTTGTAACCTTTTAATTGGAGTCCCGGTCCCACATGTCATTTATGGTACAGCCTGCTCCACGCATCAGAATGGCTCCAGTGCCAAAGAGGGACAGCATATACCAGTCTGGAAAACAACCTGGTTCAGCTGCCAGACCAATGCTCCAGGTGCGTGGCAGGTACAGCAGTCAGGTTCCGACGGGCTTGTCCAGCCACAGGAGGCGCAGGTAGGGCCACAGGGTGCGCCGCACAGAGGTCACCACGGCCACCGCCGACAGGTGGGCGGGCAGACGGGCGTGGGGAGGGGTTGCAGGAGCTCGGGTCCTCTCTGCGGGGCGCCAGGGCCAGGGGTGGCCTTGCAGCCACGCCTGCGCCCCAGGCCCCGGCGCCAGCCCCACGCCCGCCCCACGCCCCTCGCTCCTATCCTCAATTCTATTTTTCAATTCTACCTCAATAGAGGTAATAGAGACAGAAATAGAGACATCGATTTGATTGTCCTGATTGAACTTAGGAACACCTATCACATCACCTTCCTGCACTTTCCAGAACAGAACAAACAAGTAGTGAAGTGGCTGCTAGGAGTTCATCCCTGTCACCTACCCTCGGGCAGCCAGTGCACCTGTGCAACAGGTGAGCTCCCCAGGGCATACATACGCTGCCCTCGCTCCCCTGCAGCTGTAGTTCTTACCGCCCGTGCTTCTTTCCCAGTACAGACAGAGGTAGTGGGGCCATGAGACCATAGGAGGAGGCCCGCAGAGGAGAGGGGGTGAGAACAGGAGAGGTGTTGATGAGTGAGGACAAGGCTCTGCAGGGCTTATGTAGGTCGTCACCACCTGGTGGTGTTCAGAGTACCCCTTCCCAGTGGTAGCACCCATCACGTGACCAGCCGTCCCAGATCACATCATCTTCTTTTAGGGGAACCAAGACAGCCCCCGGAGAGGAATAAATATGCTGAAAGGTGGTTGGGCACGGTGGCTCACGCCTGTAATCCCAGCACTATGGGAGAGAGAGGCAAGAGGATTGCCTGAGCTAGGGTTTCAAGACCAGCCTGTCTCTACAATAAATCAAAAAAATCAGCCGGGCATGGTGGAGCACGCCTGTGGTTCCAGCTACTTGGAAGGTTGAAGCGGAAGGATCTCTGGAGCCCAGCCGTAGCTGTGACTGTGCCACTGCATTCCAGTCTGGACTACAGAGTGAGACTCTGTCTCTAAAAAAATTATATATATATATATGCTGAAAGGAAATTCACAGGGAGGGGAACTGACACTTAAGTGCCTACCTTATGCCAAGCACAATACTAGTCTTTTAAAAAATTAAAGTGTGCAGACTGGGCATGGTGGCTCACGCCTGTAATCCCAGCACTTTGGGAGGCAGAGGGGAAAAGATTGTCTGAGCTCAGGGGTTTGAGACCAGCCTGAGCAACATGGCGAGATCTCATCTCTATAATAAATCAAAAAATTAGCCGGACGTGGTGGCGTATACCTGTGATTCCAGCTACTTGGAAGGCTGAGGCAGAAGAATCGCCTGAGCCCAACAGGTTGAGTCTGTGGTGCTATGGTGGCCGTGAGCAGCATGCCACTGCACTCCAGCCTGGGTGACAGAGCGAGACTCTGACTCAAAAAAAATAAAAAATAAAAAATAAAATTAAAGTGCATAACCATTTGATATTATATATCTTAAATTAGTAATCATGGGCCTTGTACAATTAATTTCCTTTTAGGATCTCAATTTCCCATTGTTTCAGCAAGATGTGATGAGAAGATCCTGCCGTATGCAACAACATGAATGAACCTGGAAGACATTATGCTAAGTGAAGTAAGCCAGACACAAGAAGACAAATACTACATGATTTCACTTATATGTGGGATTTAAAAAAAGGTGAACCCATAGCCAGGCACAGGGCTCACGCCTGTAATCCCAGCACTTTCGGGGGCAGAGGCAAGAGGATTGCCTGAGCCCACAGGTTCAAGACCAACCTGGGCAACATAGCAAGACCTCACCTCTACAGTAAATCAAAAAATTAGCTGAGCATGGTGACTCACGCCTGTAGTCCCAGCAACTTGGAAGGCTGAAGTAAAAGGATTGCCTGAGCCTAGCAGATGGAGGCTGTGGTGGCTGTGAGAGTGCCACTGCACTGCAGCCTGGGTGACAAAGTGAAACTCTGACTTCAAAATAAATAAACAAATAAGTAAATAAAAGGTGACTCCATAGAAACAGAGAGTGGAAGGGTGGTGACAAGTGTCGAGCATGGGGAAAATGGAGAAATGCTGGTCAAAAGATACTAACTTGTAGTTGTAAAATAAATAAGTTCTGGAGACCTAGTATACAGCATGATGACTGTAGTTAGTAATAACATATTGGATTCCTGAAATCTGTAAAGAGAGTAGATCTTAAGCATTATTCTTGCTTTTCAGAAAGAAAAAAGCACCTATGTGAGGTGATGGATATGTTAATTATCCCAGATGTGGTAATCATTTTACAATGTATACATATATGAAAGCATCATGTTGTATACCTTGAATATGTACAATCCTATTTTTCAGTTCTACTCCAATAAAGCTTCAAAAAAGAAATCAAAGTCAAAATCCCCCTTTTTGTATTGTCAATGAGTATAAACACATAGCCAGTACTATTTTTTTAAAATAAAAATATATAATACCGTAATCATTAAAAAAAGATGTTTGGCCAGGGGTAGTGGCTCGTGCCTGTAATCCTAGCCCTTTGGGAGACTGAGGCAAGAGGATTGCTTGAGCCCAGGAATTCGAGACCAGTCTGGACGACATAGTAAGACCTTGTCTCTACAAAAAATAAAAAAGCAATTAGCCAGACATGGTGGCATGCACCTGTAGTCCCAGTTACTCAGGAGACTGACACAGAAGGATCACCTGAGCCCCGAACGTTGAGTCTGCAGTGAGTCGTGATTGTGCCATTGCACCCCAGCATAGGTGACAAAGTGAGACTCCAACTCAAAAAAAAAAAGTTTGCTTGGCTTTTTTTTACAGATAATATACATGACAGGAGAGCTTTCTCTTGTTCCTGGTTTTCTATGTAGCTCTGACTTTATGGTCAATATTCTGAGTTTTATTCTGTTTTCAAAGCTGCAAAGTAACTTAAGGCTTGGAATTGAATATTTTTGGGTAATATTGCTCACCAAAATCTGTCCTCTCCTTTATCTCAGTCACATCTCCCAGCCTTTCTTGCAGTTAGATATGGTCAAGCAGCTACGTTTCCTCCAGAGGAATGTGGGCGCAAGTGCTTCCAGGCCTACACCTAAAGATCTGAATGTGCCTCCTCCCCCATTTTTTCCTCTTCCCACACACTGAGACTGAGACATAGCAACCTAAACTATGCAGACAACATCAAGGCCTAGCAGAGAAAGGACAATAAGAATGGAAGAAACTTAGATCCCTGAATGATTAGATGGAACAGAGCCATACACTGCCTGAATGTGCACCCTAGAGTGTTACATGAGAAAGAAAACTTTTCTCTGCTTTAAGGTATGGAATTACTGATAGTCTCTTATTAGAGCAACCTAACCAACATAGAAATTAGTATCAAAAGTTTGGTATTAGCTGGGCACAGTGACTCACGCCTATAATCCCAGCACTTTAGCGAGAGGATTGCTTGAGCCCAGGCATTTGAGACCAGCCTGGGCAAGCTGGCAAGACCTTGTCTCTACAATAAATCAAGAAAAATTAGCCAGGTTTGTGGTGGCACATGCCTGTAGTTGCAGCTACTTGGAAGGCCGAGGTGGGAGGATTGTCTGAGGCCAGCAGGTCGAGGCTGTGGTAGCCATGACTGTGCCATTGCACTCCAGCCTGGATAACTGAGTGAGACTCTAACTAAAAAAAAAAAAAAAAAGATAGAAAGATAGATAGATAGATGCATAGATATTAAAAGTATGGAACTGCTGTTAGAAAACCTTTCTATGTGGCATTGTCTCAGCAGTTGGGAGATAAGAAAATTGATATCATGTATGTGAAAGCCAGTGTCCTTTACATGCTGAAGCAAAAAAATATTTGCAAGATAGTCATTTGCAGTAATTTGCACTTGCCTACTAAGCCTTTAGCTTTAGAGGAAGCAGTTGCATAAAACCACATTGTGTCTGCTAACTTGGCTGTTTCTTCCTGCTTTTTAGCAAGGAACTGTAAGAAAGAATGCAGGCAGAATTATCAGATTGTAAAGAGTGTCCAGAAATGTCAAAATGTGTATCTTAACAGAGTTTAAAAAAAAAAAAGTCAATGGCTTCTGTACCTAAAACAAAAAGACATCAACTATAGTTGCTCAAAGCATTTTCTTTTTTTTTTTTGAGGTGGAGTCTCACTCTGTCGCCCAGACTGGAGTGCAGTGGCCACTTCTGGCCACCGCAGCCTTGACCTGCTGGGCTCCGGCGATCCTTCCGCCTCAGACTTCCAAGTAGCTGGAACTACAGGCGCGCGCTACCACGCCCGGCTGATTTTTTGATTTATTGTAGAGATGAGGTCTCGAACCCGCGGGCTCAGGCAATCCACTCACCTCAGCCCTCAAAGCATTTTCAAAGGCCTTTGAAAACTTCTTTACCAGGCTTGTGGCAAAGATAAGACTAAGAGTCCAAAGATTCGTACTGTTGTCTATTATTGCAGATGCATTCAAGGTAGCCACTGTTAAATGAGAAAGAGAGTTTATCAAGAAAACAGAGGGATAAAGCAGCTTTAAGAACTATATCCAGGAAGGAACTTTGGGAGTGGTGACAGGCTCATGGAACTGATGCCTTTTCAGGTTTTGAGGGAATTCTATTGCCAAAGAAATTACAAGCCTCATTAATAACAATTTTTTAAAAGTCTGTAAGTATTTAAGCCTTAAAGCAGCTCTTGGGTCCCCACATCTGCATTAGCAGGGATCGGGCTGTGAAATCTGCACAACTCCAAAGAGGACTTGTAATCCAAAGCTCAAATGTTGAGAGAATGGATAATGGATAAAGAATCTTCTGGAAGGCAAAGCCATCAGCCATGAGGGACAATGGACATACCTCTTCCATACTCTTAATGCCCACTGGGATTAACCATGTCATTGCATGTAGCTACTGGTCACTCATTTTTATTGCTCAATAGTATTCCATTGTAAGAATATACCATAATTATGTACCCATCCTATCACTGATAGATGTTTAAGTTGCTTCTGTTTTTTTGCTATTATGTCATGAGCGTACTTGCTCCTATTTCTTAGTGCACATGTGCACAGCTTTCTCTGGGGTATATTCTTAGAAGTACAATTGATGAGTCATAGAGTACTTTACTCAAAATGCCATACTCAGTGTGGTTGTACCAGTTACACTTCTCATGCAGTGTATATGTGTTCCTTTTGTTTCATAGTCAGATGTTTTAATTTTGCCAAACTTGGGAATGTCTGCTAGTTTACTTGTAGGGTTTAAGTAAAATTTTCCAATCACCAATGAAGCTTTATATCTTTTCATATTGTTTATTGGTCATTTGGATTTTTTTATTTTGTACCTATTCAAAACTTTTGGATAGAGCTTATTGGGTTATTCATCTTTTTTATATGAATTTGTAGAAATTGTTCTAGGTACTAGTTGGCTACATAATGTTGCAATATTTTCTCTCACTTTGTGGCTTGCTTTTTCACTCTCTATCTGGTCTTTTGATGAACAGAGTACTTAAATTTAATGTGTTTGAACTTATCAGCCTTTGTATCCCTCAGTCTGTATCTCTTCCTATCTATGGTTCATATTCAGAACCTCTGAAAGCTGATCTAATGAGTTGGCCAGGAACAGTATAGGGCAGTGTGCTGTGCTTGATAATCTCATACCAGACCTTTTCCTGGGTCCTGGGCCACCTATAGATATCTGCCATAGGGTCAGTGCCAATCTCTGGCCCTAGTAGCTGTGCCTAAGAAAACAATAAATGATGAGGGCAAGAGGAAATCAGACAAAAATAAGATATCTAAGTCTAGAAATAATACCCTTGGATAAAGAAATGGTGGTATATATATGCACAATGGAATATCATTCAGCCTTTGCAACACTGTGGATGAACCTGGAAGATACTATGTTAAGTGAAATAAGCCAGAAATAGAAAGACAGATATCAAATGATCTCACTTATATAGAGAGTGTTAAAATGTCAGACTCATAGAAACAGAGAGTAAAATGGTGGTCACCAGAGGCTGGGGGTAGAGAGATTGAGAAGATGTTGACCAAAGGATGCCAAATTTCAGTTAGACAAGTTTAAGTTTAACAGATCTATTGTACAGCATGGGACTATAGTTAATAACACTATATTGTATACTTGAATATTGCAAAAAAAAAAAAAGAAAGAAAAAGAGGCTAGGCACAGTGTCTCAGCACTTTGGGAGGCTGAGGTGAGAGGTGTAATCCCAGCACTTTGGGAGGCTGAGGTGAGAGGATCCAAGGATTCGAGACCATCCCGGGCAACTTGGCAAGACCTCATCTCTACAATAAATCAAAAACCTAGCCGAGTATGGTAGTATGCACCTGTAGTTCCAGCTATTTCAAAGGCTGAGGCGGAAGGATCACCTGAGCCCAGCAGGTCGACACTGGGGTGGCTGTGAGCATGCCACTGCACTCCACCCTGAGCAATGGAGTAAGACTCCAACTCAAAAAAAAAAAAAAAAAGAAAGAAAAAGAAATATTACCCACTGACAATAAAGCTTTTAATAATCCATATCCAGAGATGAAGAAAATAATTAACAGGAAACTTCTTAGAAGTTATATCATTCTGTAGTATGAGACTTTGCAACGCAAATATTTGGTAACTGAATACTTAATAATAATAACCCACCCCAAACTGTGATTTGCAGACAGCTTATTGATTAGATTAGGGCGATTCCAAAGTTATCACCAGGAAGTAATAAGCTTAAAACTTCATGAAAGTATGTTGAAATGATAACTACAATCTAACAGGTGGCAGTCCAAAGTCTAGAGACTGGAGAGTTCAGTGAGTTAAGATTTGCCAGTTTTCACCGAGGAATTTCAAAGAGAGCTGGACTGGATAGATATGAACATTCTTGTCACTTCAGGAAGTTCTATTTCAGTTTTTGAAAAGGAGAACCTACTCCTACCAGAAACCTCAGCTCAAACGAAGAGGGGGAGCTGATAGGAACTCACATGGGGAAGACTACTAACAGAGAAACTCTGCAGGGAAGATGCAGAGAGCCAAACATACAAACAACCAACCTGCACCAGGATCATGAGCTCATCCCAATAAGCATTTATTAAATGCCTGCCATGTGGCAGATATTGTGTTGGAAACAAAGTTAAAGACAGGATCCCTGTGTCAGTTAAGACTCTTCATGTTGCAAGTTAGAAACTTCACAGCAATTCTTTTGGCTCACATAAAGGGAAGTTCAGAGGTAGAACAGGCTTCAGGGTTGTATTCATTCCGTGGCTTTTGGGTCATCTCCCATCTATATACTGGTCTCATCTTTGGACTGGCTTCCCTCCTTGTGCCAAAATAGCTCTTCTGGACACCAGGATTTACAAAAGAGAAGAAAAGCTCACTTTTAAAAGCAAAGACACTTCTTTCCCATAAACACCTAGCAAAGATTTTTTATTTTATTTTATTTTATTTTTTGAGTAAAATCTCACTCTGTTGCCCAGGCTGGAGTGCAGTGGCACGCTCATGGCCACCACAGCCTTGACCTGCTGGGTTCAGGTGATCCTTCTGCTTCAGCCTTCCAAGTAGTGGAACTACAGGCATGCACCACCACACCCAGCTGATTTTTTGATCTATTGTAGATACGAGGTCTCACCATATTGCCCAGGCTGATCTCGAATCTGTGGGCTCAGGCAATCCTCTCATCTCCGCCTCCCAAAGTGCTGGGATTATAGGCATGAGCCACCATGCCCAACTATCTCGTTTTTCATTGGGTCACATGATCCTTCCAAAACCAATCCCTGTATCCAGAGAAATGTCTTGCATTGATTAGTTCAGAAACCTAGGCATGAACCAATTGCCTTGTCAAGCAGCATGGGATTAACTCTAGATAATAAAAACACACCTCCAGAGCTGGGAGATGGTGCCATCTTCCCCCAAAGCTAATAGGCCAGAGAGTAAATACTGACTGAACATCGGGATACTATCAGGGAGGGGCAGAAATGATGCTCAATCATCTTCCAGTCAGTGTCCATGACAGTCTCAATCTGCAAGAAACTTACAGTTTAGATGGGAAGACAGGGTTGTAATTTACTCATAATGAAAACGTGTCATGAGAGACGCAAAGTGCTATGAGAGACTAGAGGAGAAGGCCACGTATAGCACCTGAGGGATCAAGAAGCTAGGCCACGACAGATGCATTTTTGAAAGATACAGAGGTAGAAGTGCATTCTAGGCTAAGGGAATATGAACCTTCACTGGGGTCCAGAGCACAGGAGGGGAAAAGGTAGTTTAGAGTAAGTAGGGAATGTGTCAGCTTTGTAGTAATAATGAAACATCCAAGTTACCTGGAGAAAATTTAGGAACAGACAAAACTGAAGCAGCAGTGTTGGAAGTCATCACCATACCAGTTATTAAATGCTACATATATGCCAGACTTGTTCTAAGCATTTCATTCATATTTGTCAGGTTAAAGATCTCTTTGGGCCGGGCTTGGTGGGTCAGCCTGTAATCCCAGCACTTTGAGGGGCCGAGGCAAGTGGATTGCCTGAGCCCGCTGGTTCGAGACCTACCCGGGCAACTTGGCGAGACCCCATCTCTACAATAAACCCAAAATCATCCAGGCGTGGTAGCACGCGCCTGTAGTTCCGGCTACTCGGAAGGTTGAGGCAGAAGGATCGCCGGAGCCCAGCAGGTCGAGGCTACGGTGGCCGGGAACATGCCACTGCACTGCAGTCTGTGCGACAGAATGAGACTCCAACTCAAAAAATAAAATAAAATAAAATAAAAAATCTTTGCTAGGTGTTTATGGGAAAGAAGTGTCTTTGCTTTTAAAAGTGAGCTTTTCTTCT
>CAUYQG010064319.1:0-83852 GCA_963574415.1 Tarsius wallacei | reverse complement strand
CGTGGGACCGGGGGTCCCTGAGCCTCGGACCAATGTGTCCAGCTGTGGGCAAGGGGGTCAGGGAAGGAGGGCAAGAGTCTTTTTGGGGAACTCACATTCGGAGAATCTCACAGTTCTGCCTGTGTTGCCGCCATCTTGACCCCCTCTCTCTTACTTTTCTTATAAACGCCTTGACTGATTGGATTTTTTCACCTGGTGGGATGAATGAAGCTTATAGGCCTAAGGTATCTGATTTTTTGATGAACTTTCTGTGTGGGGTTGTTTTGTCTTACATTAGCATTTTACACTGGACTTGGGAACACTAGAAGATACTTAAAATTATCCCTACTGGTCTAGAATGTTCCTCTTTGCTCTCATTATATAACATCAATTTTCCACTGATAATTATGGTTAATAATTCTGTCCATCTAGTAACATTAGTTTCCCAAAATAGCCATATGGCAGTCTTAAATTTAATGCAATGGAATAATTACTCTCTTGGGTACTCGGACCTATAAATAAACAGAGCCTAGAGTCCTAGAGGGTTTTTTTTTTTTTTTAAATAGGACAACATTTTTAACAGCGCAAAATTCCATGCGCAGCACTTTCACTCTCCTTAATTCTATTAGAGACAAAGCACCATGCATTGGCTGTTTGTTCATCGCATCATTCATTAAAGCTTACTTTTTCTCAATAAACCAAACAATGTTGCTAACAGAAGCGTGACCAAGGGAAAGCCAATCTGCATTTCTTACGCTCTCACTCTACCACCACGTGTTAGACTCATCACCCTAGGATGGGTACCATCCAGGCTTAAAAATAGTAATTGTTGACATGAGTGAAATTGAGCTCTTCAAGGCTAGCCAGATGTGGTAAGGAGCTCATGTTCTATACATAATGGACATTGTCTGTTCCTGCCACCTTGGTCATTTTCATGAATACTTTGAACAATCTCTGCTATGGTTAGAGAAAGAGGTTACATGACATCCATAGAGGAGAACTGTTTTTAAAACTTTTGGTGAAAGCCTGTTCTACTCTCCCCTTCCTTGGCCACACATGCCATGCATATTCTTATACACTGAACTCATTACTAATGGTTGATCCATATATTGCTTCTCCAAATCTTATTATATGAGGGAGAACCCCCCAAACATGAGAATTATCTTTTTGGAGGGCAAACCCTTTGTAGTACAGGCTTCTCCTGCTAGGTTATGTGTTCTAGAAACCCATCAGCATCTAGGGATTTTTTTTTTTTTCTGAGATTCTTTCAATACATTTGCCCATTTCATGATGGGTGGTTTATGAGCATACCTGCCCTTGACCAAAAACGATCAGGCATAGCATGATCCCTACGCCTGCCCCACATTTCTTACTCACCTGATCTTGCCCCAAGGGCCTTTTTTATTATTGTTTTTTTTGTTTTTTGTTTCCTGGATGAAAAAAGTTCTCAAAGGAAGACACTGCCAACAAAAAATGGCAGAAGTGCTAAAAGGCATCACAATTGATGAGTTCAAAAACTATTTTGAGCAAGGGAAAAAGTGTCTCCATAGGAATATTGTATCAAATGGAGAATACTTTGAAGGTGACTGAAGTTTAAACAACCAAGAATAAAAACACAATTTTTAAAAATACATAAATTCTGGATTTTGGGGGTCGTCTTTGTAAACCTTAATTTTTTTTTCTTGTAAGATTGTGCTACCAGCCAATTCATGTAGCCATTACCTATGAATTCATGTAAAGACTCACCTCAGGCCTTTACTCTTTTTATGAACAGGGGACCATGAGATGTACCGCTGTAGTTTTTACCAACTAGGAATATTTCCTACCAAATGATCCTTCAGGATTTCAACAGAGTAAGGTTGTAATATCACAGCATTCCACTTTCAGCTGAACATATTGTGAAGAACCTTCTGTAAATTGATTTTTTTCCCTTCAATCGGTCATTAAGAATTATTCATGAGGGCATAGGTGTGTATTAAGGAAGTCATGATAGCACCTTAGTGGCAGGCATGTAGGAGATGAAAGCCATTCCAGAAAATTACATGTACCTCCAAAAATCTGCTTGTACTTTATCTTGCATATTCATCTTCCAGTTGATTAAGGAATACTGTTAGATACAACTGACTTTATGGTTTCTTTCGTCAAACCAAAAAAAATTATGATGATAATTCAGGGTACATAACTTCCTGTTTTTTTATGGTCAGGTGTTCTATCTACAAAGATCCAATAACAAGCCAAGAGCTACTTCTCAAAATAAGAATTATTATCTGCCAGAGAGGGCATAAATATTTTCCCAAACCCACTGTGGTTCTCTTTCTAAGGCTTCTGACAGACTCCATAGAGAATCCTTGTCAGGCACGCATTTTAGGCACTGTTAGGACTACTAAGTCATTAGATCCAAATGGCAAAGCTGCTTGAATTGGAGTTCACAGTCTCCCGAAATCTGTCAACCACATGAATACTCAGTCAGTGAACCCAGTACAACCACATGAGGTATGTGGTGTTTTCAAAAATGAAAGAAAACTACAGAAGATTGCCTTTTTTTTTTTAACAATTTGAAAGTGTGCAATGCAACAACTTCTGTTTCAATTTGGAGAGGCTATATTCTCCTGGCCTACACCACTGTTTATAAACTAACACCTGGGGATTTGATGAGGGGCCTTAACTCTTTGTTTAATATACTAGAGTTTTGTTTGCTTAAAGTCAAGTACTGTGGGAGTTTCAGTCAAAGACTAAATATGAGAATGCTTATAAGACAGAGGTTTTATAGGATTTTAATGGAGCTGAAAAGTTCCCATCACCTAGTGATGTTGCAGCTGTCACAATGTCATAGTGGAAGCATTATTCCTGTGCTTATGGTGATGCTGGTTTTAATAAACCAACTAATCTGCCAGTCATATGAAAGTATAGCACACACAATTATACATAATACTGGATAATGATAATAAATAAATATATTACTGGCTTATGCGCTTAGTATGCTATTCTTTTTACCATTATTTTAGAGTGTACTTCTTCTACTTATTAAAAAAATTAAGTGTAAAACAGCCTCAGGCAGTCCTTCAAGAGATTTTTCCGAAAAAGGCATTCTTACCACAGGAAATGACAGTTCCATGTGTGTTATGGCTCCTGAAGACCTTCCAGTGGGACAATAGGTGAAGGTAGAAGACAGTGATTGATGATCCTGACCCTGTGTAGGCCTAGAGTAATGTGTGTGTTTGTGTCTTAGGTTTTTTTTTTAAAGTTTAAAGAGTAAAATATAAAAATTGCTTTTAAATAAAAAAAATTATGGAACAAGACTAGAAAAAAGAAAAGATTTTTGTACAGCTGAAAATATTTTTGTACAAAACAATTTTAGGCTAAGCATTATTACAAAAGAGTCAAAGTTTAAAAAATTGAAAAGTTTATAAAGTAAAAAAAGTTATAGAAAGCAAAAGTTCATTTATGACTGAAGAAAGAAAATGATGTTTTAAATTAGTTTTAGTATCACTTAGATGTACAGTGTTTCTAAAGTCTGCAGTAGTGTACAGTAATGGTCTAGGCATTCACATTCACTTACCACTCACTCACTGACCCACCCAGAGCAGCTGTGTACCTGGCAAGTAGCCTGTATAGCTGTACCATTTAAAATCTTTTCTACCATATTTTTACTGGACCTATTCTTTTTTTTTTTTTTTTTTTTTGAGTTGGAGTCTCGCTCCGTCGCCCAGACTGGAGTGCAGTGGCCGCTTCCGGCCACCGCAGCCTTGACCTGCTGGGTTCTGGCGTTCTTTCCGCCTCGGCCTTCCGAGTAGCCGGAACTACAGGCGTGCGCTACCACGCCCGGCTAATTTTTTGATTTATTTGTAGAGATGAGGTCTCGCCTGCCCAGGCGGGTCTCGAACCCGCGGGCTTAGGCAATCCACTCACCTCAGCTTCCCAAGGCGCGGGATTACAGGCTGAGCCACCGAGCCCGGCTAGGACCTTTTCTATGTTTAGATACACAAATACTGTTGTATTCCAAATGCCTGCAGTATTCAGTACAGTAACATGCTGAACAGGTTTATAGCCTGGGAACAATAGCCCATAATGTATAACTTAGGTGTGTAGTGGGCTGGCTGTACCATCCAGGTTTGTGTAAGTATGCCATATGATGTTTGCACAGTGACAAAATTGTTTAATGACACTTTTCTCAGAGAATATCTCTATCCTTAAGTGACACAGTACTGTAGTTGTTTTTGTCCTAGAGATGAACTAGAACCTTAGTGGACTACCATATCTATCATTCCTAAGAATGACACCACCTTGTTGCTTAGCTACAGGGGATACCATTCACCTGCTGCAAGGCACTGTGTCATCCAAAGATTCCCAATGGTCAAGCTATCATCTTTCCTCCTGAGCCCCGCTGCAAATTATTGCTTATTGTCTTATCTTGTCTCAGATGGTTAAGTGATACTAAGAGATCTCATCATTTTGATTGCAATAAGGGAGCCCATTTAGTGGCAGTGTCTCCTACCTTTATCCGAAGTACATCCACTTTTCAAAGAGGATGATGCTCTGGTCACCAATGTGTTTCCCAATGTTGTAGTGGAGAGAATGTTCTCTTGGATCTCTTGAGGGATATGAGGAGTAGTAGCAAGAGGCTCACATGTAGTAGATTCACTACACAAATTCAGTGTCTTTAAGCCTGTTTATTTATTTTTTCCCCCATTCTCACCAGAATTCTGATGTCTTGATTTCACTCAGGGTAGTCCACAGTTAAATACAGATTATAGTCAACAAACAAGGCAAACAACCAGAAACATTATCTAATCCACTCAGCATGCTGAATTCAGAATTTGGGGCAAAATATTCATATCCATAAACTAAGCTCAGTCTAAAATTTGTACTCTACTTTAGAATCGATCCTACATAGTGCTTTTGTTGACATATATGTGTATTAGCAAAACCCTGCAATATTTTGGTGTGCAAGCCTACTCTTCTTGATTTTATTTTGTAATTGCCCACTCCTCACCTCCAGGAATGCTGGCATCTGCCTCTACATTTAGGCTTAGAGGCAATGAGAGTTGGTAGATGTTGGACAAGAGTTAATTAGTACAATCAACTCCATTGGGAAGGAAGAGATACTTCTGCTGGCAAGGAAATTTCAGTAGAATTTGGAGGTTTATAACATACAAAGCTATCCAAATTATTGCAAATGTTCTTGTTCTAGTTTTTGGATGCTCATTATTTCCTAACCAATAACCTAATTCTCATGTAAGAGGCTTGGCTAAGAATTTAACTTACGTTACATTTCAATAATATGAAAAATTATACTTTGGTCTGATTATAGGCTCCATCAAACCAGTAGTGATTAGAGGTAATGTCTCCCAGGACTGTTATAAAAGCTTCTTAGTTTCCTTACTGCATTTTTAAAGATTAAAAACCATGAGTTTGTGAATTAAATTTTTAAACTCTCTTTTGCAGTCAGGAGTCATCAGCGTATTCCATACACTTCCTGATGGTGTCATTCAGTAGCCCTGTGGCAAATCCTTGCCTTCAATAGACACTCAATTGTAGGAAACCATATATGATTATTCCAAGTTACAACTTTGCCACTCTGTGCAATGGGTGACTGGTGTTGCAATCTCTAATGACAATGGATACTCCTCGCTGTCTTCAAATTTAATTAGATCAGTGCCAATCTGAGAGTCCCATTTTCTTGAGTGTGTGTTACCTGCTACCACTTATGTGAATAATTACCTCATTTGTCAGGATATTTATCTAAAAACAATATATTTCACTCTTTCTAGTTAATTATGATCATTTTTTTTTACAGGTTATCCTATTACAAATAAGTAGAATTTGGAATTGTTTTCCATGGGGGATTATGCTGGAAATATAGGAAACAAAGTACAGATGACGTATAATCATTAAAAACACATCAAAGAAAATTCCGTCAATACCACAGGACTACTCTAGCAGGACCTCCCCTGGGATATGGCCCTCCCCTCCACAACCATGTTTGCAGGGGCAAGACAATAGACCCTCCACCTTCATCATCCCCCCAAAATCAAGCACTTATGCCATGAGTCTTTCCCTGCATCACCATCACCTCATTGTACCCTCTTCTACCTACCAAATCTCACATGAAATCTAACTTACATGCAGAACTTAAATTGCAAGGGATACATTTTTTGCTTTTAATTTTTGGTTTTCAGAAAGATATGTTAGAAACAGATTAGAACACATGCTAAATAAGACACAGATGTGTTTGCATAGGAAAGTTTACAAGGCACACATTAAAGTGTTTATGATCAGTATCTCTGACTATAATTATGAATAGCTTATATTCTCTTTTCGTCTATTTGTATTTCTAAATTTTCCATAATAGTCATGCATTCTTTGATATAAGAAGCACTTGATTTTAAAAATTCAATAAAAAGAAAAGAAATTAATTTATGTCTTTTATTTTTCCAAGCACCATTGATTCACCAAATAACAATACATTACTAAAACATGATTATCACTGTGCTAGGTTTTGGAGTTGCAAAGATGGGTGAGAAGTGATAACTTTTCTTTGGAAATAAATTGTCTACAGGCAGGGATAAATTGGTAAACAAAGAGCTATAATTAAATGTTTTCAGTGCTAAGATTGGCTTGTGTACCTCGAGTTCACAATATGTGTACAGGGGATTCATACACACACACACACACACACACACACACACACATGGGTTCACATGGAAATGAGACAATTCTATTTGAAGGAATGAAGAATTATGACAAACATACAAGCAGTTGTCTATTACTTTGAATTTAATCTTAAAAAGTAAATATATGCTTAATATGTGGACAAGGGAGGGTGAGAGAACAGCATAAATAATTCACAGGGGAAATATCTTGCCACCTCACCTTGGCAGAACTCACTTCAGCATCACACATTACTGTGTGATTCTTCTCCTTGGCCTCTTGCAGGGAGTAATTAATATTTGCATTTAATCACAATTGATTATCAGAAAAGGACAATTAGTCATTGAAGCAGAATGTGGGATATGGAGTATCCTTATAACCACCCTGCCAATAAGTAGAGATAGCGTAGAGCAAATCTAAGGGCTTTTAGTCTGAAAGCAAGCATAGTTGGTTTAGATTCTGGTTTCACCATGTGTATATAATCTTGGGAAAGTAATTTCATTATTCTGAGCCTCAGTTTCTCACCAGTATTTCTAAGTACATGCATATTCTATGTTAGAGTTCTAAACCAGTATTTTGAGTAAAGTGAATATCTAAATAATATCTCCTTTTAAGGTTGAGGAAATAATTTAATAATATAATGCCTATAATTATCTACCTGGCAAATTCCTGACATAATAAGTATTCAGTAAACATTAGTAAATATTATTAGCCTTCATTTGACCTGATGTTCATTATGTGACTCCAGACATCTAATATATCTTATGTTATCTCTTTCTTTATGGAAATTTAATCAATATCAGGTTACATTTATGATTAATTAAGAAAACAGATTACTCAAAAACAAAATCCTCCAAATATAAATGCATTCTTTCATAATAGTATCACTTGAACTGAAATATTTTTTGTAATGCCACTTTCTTTTTTTTATAATGTCACTTTCAGTGACACACAAGTTTACTTAGAGAGAATCAAAAATTCATGTTGACTGGGACCCAAAGAGACTGTTGTACAAGTAGCAATTGTGTTGAAAAATTGATAAACTCAGTAAAAAAAAAAAAATCAAGAGGATAGTTAGTAGTTGAACAAAAATTCTCAAGGTGTTGAGCTCTCTTTTCATTTGTTAACGGGATGTGTTGGAGTCCTGTGCAAACTGCCCATGGTTAATACATTCAATGCCATGGCTATGGGAGAGACTGCCATACTACCTCCTGTTCTTATACAGATTAGACCTAAGTAAAATGATCTCAAGGCATAAAAAGAGGAAGCAGTGTGAATAATATGGAAGAAAACAGACTGTCACTTGTTTCAGCATGTATGAGTGAAAAAGCAGCGTAAGTTGATAGTAAGTGGTGAATACATTGGAGGCAGAATGCTTGCTTTATAATTTCAGTTCATCCATTTACCGCCTATGTGAACTTGGAAAATCTTAATTTCTCATTACCTTAATTTTCTATACTATAAAATGAAACCAATAGTATCTCACAGGACTAAAGGAATTAGTACATGCAAGGTGCTTAGTATAGAGTCTAGCATCTGGTAAACTTTCAATAATCTGTTATTTTTATGCTTAGCATCACTCACTAATCATCAGGGAAATGCAAATCATTTTATTTTTGAATTGTAGAGAAATAATTTGACCTGTAAAATCTCCAACTTTACATTTTTAACAAAATGTTTTTGTGTCCATATATACAATCAAATTTCATACATTTGACATTTTGTAAATTTGACAGGGAAGGAGACACTGAGCGGGTCAGACTGGAGTCTTTATTCTAGAGCTGAGTGGTCCGGGTTACCATCTTGCCTTTACCCCTTTCCCATCCTGTATTTTCACTGGACAAGATACAGAATTTTTCAGAGCCTCCTTTTCCGTCTTTAAAATGGAAGCAATAGCTGTGTTCACCTCTCAGCATAAGATTACGTGTGTGAAAATGCCTGGGATGGTCCCCGGTGTATAGTAAGCACTCAGTAGATGGACATATTCCTTAAAAAACAACATATAGACAGACAGCTTGGCCTCTACAGTCAGGACAGACCTGGTTTTGAATTCTAGGTCTGCCCCCTCCTAGTTGCCTGCAGGTGAGTTATTTTACATTTTTACCCTTTTTGTGATGGTGGAAATGACACCAGAACTCACGATAGGGATTCCAACAGCAAGTGCACTGGACGCTGCCTGGCACACAGCACATACCCACTGACCGGGACCTGCTATTTTGGTTAAGGCCACATCAAGACAATTCAGACTGACTTGTGTTGACAGCTAATGAGCTTTTAACCCAACTCATTATTCCCGAGTTCTGACTAGGCCAGAGGGAAGCCTACAGACTTATCACAAGAGAAGGCAGAAGCAGCCAGCAGCTCAGAACGCCTGGATCTGGAATGTTCTTCCAAACAAGAGCACAGAAGCCAGATGTGTGCACAGTCACATTTGAAACTGTAACACTAACTTCCAACGCAGTATTTTCCTTGCTTAATGGGAATGCCCAATCCTTAAAGCAGGGAGAAATGGGGTGTTATTCCGGATGCCTTTCCTGGCTCACTCCTAGACCTCGCCATCCTTTCCAAGTCCTTGTCTCCTTTGTCCACGTGTCCACAGCACAAGCCAACTCACTGCAACCAGGACCCTTTCTCCTGGGATAGAGCATCCATATCTCCCTGCTTGAGTTTTCAGAATCAGTCATCTTAGCGATGAGAAGGAGGGGAAGAAGCAAGATAATTTGATTCTAGAAAAATCAATGGTTTTGTCTACTCCTGTCTCTGCCTTAAAAATCTGGCTAACTTTAGGCCAGGTGTGGTGCTCATGCCTGTAACCCCAGCACTTTGGGAGGCTGAGAGGGGAAGACTGCTTGAGCCCAGGAGTTCAAGATCAGCCTAGGCAACATAGTGAGACCTCATCTCTAAAAAATTTTTTAAAATAAAAATCTGGCTAACTTTGCAATGGAAAGTTGTTATTCTGCAAAGAGGCAAATGTTACACACTTTGCCAAGCCTAAGATTTAAGTATCTATTTTGTTTGCTTGTTTTTTGTTTTTGGAGGACATGTGTTTAACGAAAGGCCAAACCACAAAACTTTACATTTTATCCTTGGAAAATGTAAATAAAATTGGACTACATGCCAGCAAAACTTTAACAGTGTTTATACACCCATGAGTCTATAGAGAAGGGTTTATTTTTATTTGACAAAAATGAAGTATATTTTTCTCTAAGTATATTCTGGGTACTGAGGAAGGGAAAGAAATTTTTAAAATATTAAATTCAAATTTTTTATAGAAGACTTCTGTTCAATATTTAGCTAAAATAGGATTATTTAAAATAGATGTACAAATATTCTTGTGTTATTTGTGCATGAAAGCCCCCAGAGGAAATTTGAAAATGGTAAAAATGGTAAAAGACTCCTGTTTCTCCCAGATCACCTCAGTGATTTCCAGTGAGGAAAATGGAACAGAAATGTTGCTGGTGAGGGATTCAGGGGTGGCCTGAATGCCAGGCCTTAGACTCTACTGGAAAATCATTCATTTATTTAACACATATTGAGGTCTACCATGTTAGTCTAGGTACTTGGGATATGTGTGAAATGACTGCTCTTATAAAGATCATATTCAGAATGGAGAATAAAAACAGAGTTCTCAAAGCACTAAAAATAGAACCATCATCAGCCTAGGCAGTTCTACTAGGTATCTGCCCAAAGGAAAATAAATCACCCCATCAAAGAGATACCTGCACTCAGATGCCAATTGCAGCATTGTTCACAATGGCGAAGATGTGGATCAGCCTGTGTCCCTCACTGGATGATTGATGTATATACACAACAGAATACTATGGAGTCATTAAAAAAAATGAAATTATGTCTTTGCAGCAACATGGTTGGAGCTGGAGGCTATTATCTTAAGTGAAACGACTCTGAAACAGAAGGTCAAATGCCGCATGTTCTCACAAGTGGGAGCTAATTGGTGTATACACATGGATATAGAGAGTGGAGGCTCCATGATGGGAGAGGAGGAGAAAGATGAGGCAGGAGAAATTACTTAAGGGGCCAATATACACTATCCACTAGCCGTCACACTGAAAGCCTAGACTTCACCACTATGCCACATGTCCATGTAACAGGCGTGGTGGCTCACACCTATAATCCCAGCACTTTGGGAGGCTGAGGCAGGAGGATTGCTTGAGCCTAGGAGTTCTAGACAAAACTGGATACCACAGTGAGACCTCGTCTCTACGAAAATTCAAAAAATTAGCTGGGCATGGTGGTGTACCTGTAGTCCCAGCTACTCAAAAGGTTGAGGCAGGAGGATCGTCTAGGCCCAGGAGGTTGAGGCTGTGGTGAGCCACGATCATGTCACTGCATTCCAACCTGGGCAACAGAGTGAGACCCCAACTCAAAAACAACAACAACAACAGCAACAACAAAAACAAAATAGAACAAAACAAAAAAACTGCATGTGTACAGCTTAAATCTAAAAAATTAAAATTAAAAAAATAATATCTGTCATTCAGAAGTAAATCAGGTCATGTGCAGAAACTGGGAAGGGTAGTGAGGAGGAGGAGGATGGTTGGGCGGCTCTGAACCAGCGTGACCTTGAAGACTCCTTGAGAAGCTGACATGAGTCTGGGCTGGATGGCAGTGTAGGTGAGTGACCCAGGCAGAGGGGACAGTGTGAAGGGCCTTAGGACACACAGCGAGGCCCATGTGCCCGGAGGGACCAGAGTGGGGCCTGAGGGGTCCACGGGTCGGCAAGGCTGCTACACACCAGCTCTCAAGGGGTTCAGGATACCCCCTTGCCTCCCTCCCTCAGTAAATAGGGGTGCTGGTGGCTCCCACAACCTTCCTGTTGTTTTAAAAAATCACCCACATTTCGTGTCTACGTTTCCCCTGAATTCCCTGGAAGGGCAGGTCTATGGGATTGACAAAGTGACCACCCACACTATGGCTTCCCTCCGGTGTGTCAGGATGGGCCTGCAGCCTCAGGGGTGAATGGGATGAAAGACCCTGGCAGACTTGAGGGTGACCCGGAGGCCCCAGGGGCCCTCTGACAAGTCGGATACTCACCTATTCTCTGTAAATGAAACAACTTTCAGAGAGAAAGTACACAACTTTGCTGGAAAGATCTACTTTCATTCTTCCTGTGATGGTTGGTTTTGTGTCAGCTTTTGGCCTGGCTGTGGTGCCCTGTTACTTGGTCAAATCCCAGCTTAGATGTTGCTAT
Organism: Tarsius wallacei; assembly: GCA_963574415.1. Taxonomy (NCBI): domain Eukaryota; kingdom Metazoa; phylum Chordata; class Mammalia; order Primates; family Tarsiidae; genus Tarsius; species Tarsius wallacei. Next base: position 72,013 of record CAUYQG010064319.1, on the reverse strand, counting down.
GAAGGTATTAGTAGATGTGATTGACATTGAGACCAGTTCACTTTGAGTAAAGCAGATGACTGACCACAGTATGGGTGAGCTTCATCCAATTAGTTGACGGCCTTAAGATAAACAGGCTGAGGAAGAGGACTCTGCTTCCAGACAGTGCTCAGACTCGAGCTGTCACATCTTCCCTGGGTCTCCAGCCTTCTCAACCTGCCCTTCACATTTTAGACAGGTCAGCACAATGTCTAGAGCTTGTCTAGAATGCCTAGGCTCAAGCAATCCTCCCACCTCAGCCTCCCAAAGTGCTGGGATTATAGGCATGAGCCACCATGCCTGTTACAGGGACATATGGCATAGCGGTGAAGTCTAGGCTTTCAGTGTGACTGTCATCCAGATAGTGTACCTTGTCCCTTTAAGCACATGTCCCCCTCCCCCCTCGCTGGATGGATAGATAGGACGGATAGATAGATAGATAGATAGATACAGAGAGCTAGAGAGATAGTAGATCGAGATAGAGATAGACAGCTAGAAATAGAGACAGAGAGAGAGAGAAATAGAGATAGAGAGATAGATAAAGAGAGATAAATAGATAGCGAGAGAGAGATAGTTGTCTATAGTCAGCCTCTGTATCTGTGGGTTCTGCATCCTTGGATTGAACCATACTTTTTTGGATTGAAAATATTCATTAAGGGCAACCCCCTCAAGTTCCCTTCCACTGTGGGAGCTTTTCTGTACTCTCAATAAATCCTGCAAAAAAAAGAAAGAAAGAAAGAAAGAAAGAAAGAAAAAGAAAATATTCATGAAAAAAAAGTGTTGAGGCAACCCCCTTGGGTGCCCTCCCACTGTGGGAACTTTTCATCTTCTCAATAAATCCTACTTTCTAAAAAAAAAAAAAAGTGTCGGTACTAAATATGTACAGATTTTTTTCCTTGTCATTATTCCTTAAGGCAGAATAACAAATGTTCACATTTTACACTGTCTTCCGTGTTATAAGTAATCCTGAGATAATTTAAAGTACGCAGGAGGACGTGCATGGGTTATGTGCAGATACCATGCTGTTTTCTATCAGGGCTGAGCACTGGTGAACACTGGCACCCACGGGGGAGCCTAGAAAACCTGTCCCCCGTGGATACCAAGGGTGACTTGTAGGATATACACCCTCTTGGTTCTGTTTCTCAGGAAGATTCTGACGCATATGCTTCCTATGCTTCTTCCTCTGTTGTCAAGCTACTACCTTTGTATTCAGGCATTTTCTGTGTTCCTAAGAAAATAAAATTCTTTTAAGAAGATAGAACCTGTCAGTATTTCTTTTTAAAGTTTAAACTAGAAGTGTGAAAGTTCTAATCCTCATTTCCACTTCATTTGGATTTCAAAATAAAGTTATTAAAAATCACCCCCCCACCCCTACCCCCTTCTATTCTGCTGGCCTGGGGACTGGTTTTCTCTCACATTCCACTTTCTGTGCTGACCCAGGTCCCCTCCACTATGGCTGGCAGCATTCATCTCAAACCCTCCTACAGGCTGGATCACCACCTTCACCCACCCACACCCGGCTTCCCCCTCCTCCTTCTCTCTTTGTACTAATAGGTTTTTGTATATTAGCTCTTACCAAAAAAGAAAAAGGAATCTTTTTGAATGATAAATTAGCATGCACATTCTTTTTAACATGTGGCGGAAATTCTATCCTAGCAACAGCCACCAAATCAACTGTCATCCAGCGAGGCTTTCTGGTCTGTTTGCTGCTGGAGATTTGGAACTGCCAGACTTTTCTAGATTCATTTATGTTAAGGAAATGTGTTATCAGATGAAAGAAGATAGGAGGTCGTCCAGGAAAAAAAAAATCTCATTGAATGGATTTGTGTGGATGTTCTGAATTCTCCTAAGGCTGTTTTGAAAACATGCCAGGCCTGACAGAAGTTTGCAGCTTGCGGCCAGTCTAGGTGAGTGCGACCTTGGTGTCCAGGGCAAGGGTTGTCCCAGGGACCCTCTCAGGTCACAGCCTCACAGCTACAAAGGTCAGGCCTGACCAGTTTGCCTGATGGAGTGTGTGAGGTGCTTTAGCTCTGTTTTCTATGAACTCATGTAGGCAGACAAATGGTTTAAACCCACAGCCTGAGTCCCAGTCCCACTTTGTCATTCCTTATGCTACAATCACCTTGGATACAGCAGAAAAAAACAGGGCCTCGGTACTGATATGGGCAAGTTGGGAAGAACCTTCTTCCCACCCTCCTGCCAAGCCCAGAGAGGCATCCAGGACTGGAAAGTCGATTGGGAAAGGGCAAGTCTGGAGTCGCCCCAGCCCTCGGGGGCCTGTGGCACGGCCTCCTGCAGACCCCCTGGAGATGTCAGCAGAGCAAGCCTGGCCACGTGCTGTTCCCAGCACAGGGAAACCCCTCATAACACCCCACGGCTAAAGGCTGCTCCATTTCACAGTTGGAAAAACAGAAAACAGACCTGTGAAATTGCTGCTATTCAGTGTTTCTGACCTACAAAAGTGGCATTTTTTACCTGGTCAAGCCTCACGCATAGTTGTGGCATCACACTCTCCTTTTAGGACACAGGGCCATGAGATTTCATGGGTTCAATTTATGAAGACAGGGAGGAAAGTTTGGAAAGTGGCACTTCTGGACAAGCCTTCATCTTATGGTTACCATGGATACTGTGGGGTACCCAAGGTAGGTGCTGTTTAGCACCTGGAGTACCTGTGATGGATGCTGACTAGTACTCTGGAGTACCCAAAGTGAGTACTGTCTAGTACTCTGGAGTACCCATGGTGACTGCTGTTTAGTACTTGGGAGTATCTGTGGTGAGTACTGTTTAGTGTTTTGTAGTATCCAAAGTGAGTACTGTTTAATACTTAAGAGTACCCGTGGTGGGCGCTATTTAGTGCTCTGGAGTACCCAGGGTGGGTATTGTTGAGTACTGTTTGGTACCCATGGTGGGTGTTGTTTAGTACTCTGGCATACCCATGGTGAGTGCTGTCTAGTACTCTGGGGTACCCTTGGTGGGTCCTGTCTATTACTCTGGAGTATCCATGGTGGGTGCTCTCTAGCACTCTGAAGTACCCATGGTAGGTATCATTGAGTACTGTTTGGTACCCATGTTGGTTGCTGTTTGGTACTATTGGGTACTCATGACAGGTACCAGTGGATATTTTCAGATACACCACTGTGACTGAGAGAAAAAAAGAAAACAACCATGGCTCTTGTTATTTCGTGTTTCCCTTAAGAAGAACAACATCTAACTGGGAAGATGTGAAAAATCCCACCACAAAATATTCTCTCTGAAGTTTTGGGAGTAATATCTCAAAGAGAGATTGAAGGCCATATATAATATTTTGTAAGTTCTAAAAAGTAAGTGAGTTGCTGCCACAGAAGCAGAAAGGATAACTGTTCCATTCTAGCAACTTCCGTGGAGAACACAAGGGCAGGAGTTACACTTACTTGCTTTAACCAGAAGGCAAACTCCCAGCTACAGGTGGTGGTGCTTTCTCTGGAGACAGGTGCCTCTCAAGTACAGTAAGAAAAGAGGGTAAATGGAGTCTTGTTTATATAAACTGGCCTTGAATTTGAGCTGTCATCTGCAGACAACTTTTAGATAAAGGAACCTTGGACAATTTCTATCACTGTGTAATACACACACAAACAAATGCTTTCTTTCAAAAAGACTCATTACCTTCTGCCTACATACATCTATTTCCTCCTATATATTTTAGAGTGGCCAACTTGAAGAACATGCTTTCATGTGCTAATAACTTTACATTGCTAAAGAGCTCATAATTCTGAAGAATCTCAAATTACTTTGTAAATTCCATATGAAAACCTCTTAGAATGCCAGGTTTGGTGGCTCAGCCTGTAATTCCCACATCTTTGGGAGGCCTGAGCCCGAGGGTTCGAGACCCACCTGGGCAACTTGGCAAGACCTCACCTCTACAATAAATCAAAAATTAGCTGGGCGTGGTAGCGCACGCCAGCTACTTGGAAGGCTGAGGCAGAAGGATCGCCGGAGCCCAGCAAGTCGAGGCTGCAGTGGCTGGGAGCGGCCACTGCACTCCAGTCTGGGCGACAGAGTGAGACTCCAACTCAAAAAAAAAAAAAAGAAAACCTCTTAGATAAGATTCATGGGGAACTTTCCATATCAGCATAGTATAGATAAACTTTTGAGCCTTCTTTTATGATAATGCCAGTATTTTCAGAATCCTGCAGGGATGACAATTTATTTCACTCAACATGCCTGGTGACAGGTATGGAAATCCATATGATTAAATTAGTGTTCCGGATGGTGAACAAAGACATTTGCTGCACAAAAATGAATTTTTCAAAAGTCAGTTTCTTAATACTTAGTTTCGTGTGGCTATACCAAAAGAGACAATCTTAATCAGGTTTGGTGGTTCATGCTTGTAATCACAGCACTTTGGGAGGCTGAGATGGGAGGATCGCTTGAGCCCAGAAGTTCAAGACTAGTCTTGGAAACATAGTGAGACCCCATCTCTACAAAAAAAATTTAAAAATTAGCTTAGTGTAGCAGCACATACCTGTAGTCCTAGCTACTCAGGAGGCTGAGGAGGGAGGATCTCTTGAGTGCAGGAGTTCAAGGCTGCAGAGAGCTATGATTGTGCCACTGCACTCCAGGCTGGGTAACAGAACGAGACCCTGTCTTTTAAAAATTTTTCAAAATTATATCAATACTGATGTTAATAATTATCTTGGAAAAATTGGTTTTGTTTGTGTGTGTCTGTGGGTCTATGTGCATTTTCCCTTAAAGCAATGGTTCAGAACCATCTGGAAAACTTTTTTAAATAACAGAGTTCTCCGCTCCTCCAAGTGTCTGATTCTGTAGATCTGGAGTGGGGCTGAGCATTTGTGTCTCTAACAAGTTCCCAGATGACACCAAAAAAAGCAGGTCTAACACAAAGATACCACTTCTTCAGAGCTACAAAGGAATCTACAGTTATTTTGTATATTTTTTCCTCTTGCTAAGAAAAAGCATATTGTGAACAGGGAATGGGGCCTGCATTTGTGAGTAAATGTTTTGAAAGACACTGAGCCCTGGTCTGCAGTCTCTGGCACTGTGTACTGGATGGCTCAGTTTCACAAACTGCTACTGGATAAAAAAAAATGTGGTACGTATACACAATGGAATATTATGCAGCCATAAAGAAGAAAAAAATGAACTTCACAGCAACTTGGATGGACTTAGAGTTTATCATACTCAATAATCCATCACAGAAACAAAGAATCGAGTACCACATGTTGTCACTCATAAGTGGACCCTGAACAATTATCATAATACTATAAGGTATGGCAGCAGTGGGAAATAGCCTGGGTGGTGGAGGGCAGGGGGCAGCACACTTCATCAATAAAGGTACCTGATCTCAAACCAAGTGAAATGGGAACCAAAGTGAGGTCCAAACTTTACCTGTACAATGACCATTTGTATACCTAATCCTGAATTGTACCCCACATGTTTAAAATAAAAATTAAAAGCCGGGCTCGGTGGCTCAGCCTGTAATCCCGCGCCTTTGGGAAGCTGAGGTGAGTGGATTGCCTGAGCCCGCGGGTTCGAGACCCGCCTGGCAAGCAAGACCTCATCTCTGCAATAAATCAAAAAATTAGCCGGGCGTGGTAGTGCGCGCCTGTAGTTCCAGCTACTTGGAAGGCTGAGGTGGAAGGATCGCCGGAACCCAGCGGGTCGAGGCTGCGGTGGCCGGGAGCGGCCACTGCACTCCAGTCTGGGTGACAGAGTGAGACTCCAACTCAAAAAAAAAAAATTAAAAATAAAGAGATTACAAACTACTACTTGTCTTGCAAGTAGGTGAGCTCTCTGCTAGGGGGAAGTGAGAAGCTTGGAGACCCACCGAGATTCTAAACCAATTTGGTGATGAGGCATCCATTTGTATTAGAGAGGATGCATTTAATTTTTCCGAAATTGTATGACCCCATCAAAGAAGGGTAAGGGGATACATCTGTGATTTCTGAAGTTATTTTTCTTTCTTACTAAATGTGCTCACTAGCATAAGAAAGAGACTAAACACTATCTCAATGTCGTGTGTCATACCTTGCTCTCTGGAATCCATGAATACCTCAGAGCACTCTGGGAGACTTTGTGTTCCCCTTCACCAGAGGTCTGATTTTACAGATGCTGGAGTCAAATACATGTGAAAGAACATAGTAAATCATCCTGCTTCCCTGTAAGTCTTAGGGCAACCGCCTCACTGACTGACACCTGTCAACCTGGAATTTGGAAAATTCACTCAAAGAGAACCATTTCAGCAGATCTGAAGAACACATCATAATGGTGGTCTGTGCAGACAAGTCACATGAAAAGGCTATAAATGCTTCTTTCTGTGTGGTGGTTTATCATGTGTATGTCTCGAAGTCTGCCTTCTTCTAAGGTTGTATTTCGGTGAATGATTCCAAAGCTAACCAAGAAAAAATCAGATGGTGAGCTGTGGTTGCAATTTAGGTAAGGAGAAGTCGGCCTGTTCTTCAGCATTGGCTGGGAGGCAGGATCCCAAGCCTTTGCTTTGTGTATAAGGGGGACCCCCCAAATAAACCAGAATTGTTTTTTTTTGGAGAGTGGGTCCCTTGTAGTACAGGCTTCCCCCGCTAGATGGGTGCTCTAGGAACCCGTCAGCATCTGTGTACCAGCTTGTGTTGTTATGAGAAACTGCATTTGGCTTCAGTAATTTTTTTTTTAGATTCTTTCAACATGTTTGCCCATTTACAAGCGCACCTGCCCACACCGCACTGAGTGTTCAGCAGTTTTTGATCAAAAATCGGCATGACCCCTGTGCCCCGCCTTCCCTATTGACCTGATCTCACCCCAAGCAACTTTTTTTTGTTGTTGTTTCTCTGGATTAAAAAAAGCTCTCAAAGGGGAGCGCTTTGCCAATTGGAAGAGGTAAAAAAAAAATGGCAGATGAACTAAAAGGCATGAAAATGGATGAGTTCAAAAACTGTTTTGAGCAGTGGGAAAACTGCCTCGATGGGTGTATTGCATGAAATGGTGAGCACTTTGAAGGGGAGTGAAGCTTAAACATGTAAGAATATATACACAATTTCGTATAAATAAATCCTGGGTTTTTGGGGATCTCCCCTTGTATGTTCCTGGACAACTTCACTGCAACTCGCACTGTGCTTCACCTATGTACTCCACCACTGAAGGTGCAGTTCCCTCCCATGAGCAGGTCAGCCCTGCAGAGACACCTGGCCTGGGAGGAGGCAAGCATTGTCCAGCAGACTCTAGCTGAATACATGTCCTTGGAGAGGGAAAAAGTGAGGAATGGTCCCTCACGCATTTGGTGGCAAAGCACCAGAAGGTCACAGTGCTTTTTGTGAACACTTTTACATTTTGATATACAAAATTTAAAGGTAGAATCTATAATACCATGCATCTGATTCCATATTGTGCAAGAATTTAGAATGGACAAAAAGTAAGAGATGGCATTAAGAAAAAACAAATAATAAGAGAATACTACTTGAAATGAGGACATTCCACCCAGGAGACTCGTTGCATTTGTGAATGGGGATGGAGCAGCCACCTCTCAGGGTTAATAGTGGCTCATTGTGAAATAGGTTGGAAATCACCACGCTGGAATTCAGAGCTGCTCTTTAACAAGGCATCCTTCCCATCCTAGAGGTGCGTGGATGGACACACACACACACACACAGGCATGCGTGCATGCACGCATGCATGGACTGTGTCTTCAGCATGAAATATGGTACAGCCACGACCGCACTTTCTACACACTGAAATGTGGGGCCTGGCATATGATGTGGTCAGAGTCACCATCTTAAAACTCATGAGTCCACTAGATACGTGAAAGCTCAGCCTCAGAGAAGTGCAAATCAAAACCACAATGAAACATCACCTAACTGCAGTAAGGATGGCTATCATTAATAAGTTAAAAAACAACAGATGCTGGTGCAGGTGCAGAGAAAAGGGGACATTTCTACACTGTTGGTGGGCGTGCAAGCTAGTTCAACCTCTATGGAAAGCAGTGCAGCAATTCCTAAAAGAACTAAACATTAACCTTCCATACAATCCATCAATCTCTCTGCTGGGAACATACCCAGAAGAACAGAAATCATTCTACAAAAAACAAAACAAAACAAAACAAACCACTTACATATGCATGTTTACAGTTGCACTGTTCACAATGGCAAAAACATGGAACCAACCCTACTGCCCATCAAAAGTGGACTGGATAATGAAAATGTGGTGCATATACACAATGGAGTACTATGCCTCCATAAAGAAGAACGAAATCATGAACTCTGCAGCAAATTGGATGGAGTTGGAGACCACTATACTTGTGATCTATCACAGAAACAAAGAACTAAATACCACATGTTCTCACCCATAAGTGGACCCTGAACATTAGTCACATTAGCAAAAGGGAGGGATGGGCAGTTGCTGGGCACTGCTTATATTTTCTGTAGAGACAGGTCTTACTATGTTGCCCAGGCTGGTCTCAAGCTCCTGAATTCACACAATCCTCCTGCCTTGGCCTCTGGAAGTACTGGGATTACAGGCATGAGCCACCGTGCCCAGTCTGGCTTATTCGTTTTGATGTAAACATCAGGGTGAGTACCAACTGAGTTCTTGCAATGGCAATATTTAAATGACATCTCAGGAGGCCAGAGCTCAACTTGTAAAACCAAAAACTGCAGTGTCATGTGCATTTATGGGAAGAAAAAGAGCAGTGCTCTCCATCACATCATGAATTCCATTTGCATTGGTTCTTTTGTTTCCAACATTTTGGGTAAGTGCTTTTTAGAAAACCCTTGGAGACTGCAACAGACACAAGCCGTTTGGTTGAGCGCACAAACACCAACACCAGGGGCAGCTGGCTCTTAGGGCCGGGGCATTCCCATGCAGTGCTGAGCGCTCATTGAGGATCCAACTTTTCCCTAAGTGTGGTCTCTGCAGATGCACCTTCTGCACCAACTGCTGCGATGTGTGCCCCAGGGCCGTCTGGGAAGATGTAAAATAGTTTGATGTTAAGAAGAGCAATGTGAATGACACTCGCTAAAACAACTGTTCTTTTCAAGGACTTCAAAACTCCTCTTTCTGCTCAGATTATTCTGCAGAAGAGCTGAGAGAGATGTGCTCCACTCTGGTAGATGTCAGCACACCCAGAACAACGCGGAGCATGGCTGCTTCCCGACTCCTTCGCCTTCTATTCTGTCCACCCCCACGGCTGCCCACTGCCCCAAGGGTGCTCCAGCAAGAAGGCCCCACCCACTGGGGTCTTGCCAGCCCGTCATCAACACAGCCCAGAGGGTGCTGCTGCCCATGTGAGAAAGTTTTACATCCACACCACTTAGGAGGGTTTCTTGACTATGGAATCAAGGCTATCAAGTGGAAGGAAGTGGAGACAGTTCTTTAAAATAATGGTAAATGATCAGGCAACACACTCTACTAGGAGAAGAACCTTGGAATTGCAGAAAGAGGAGATCATGGCTTCATCAGCTCTGAACTATGACCCCATCTGGAGAGACAAACTTTAACTGTTGTCTAACTGACTGGACTTTCCCATTGGCTCCATTAGCAAGATGTGGTTTTTAACACTGACTCTCACCGCTTTGATAGTGTTCCCAACAGAGCGACGGAAAATGGATTCTTTCTACAAGCACAAAATATGGAGACCAACTAACACTGTAGGACGTACCAAGCTTTAATCTTTTCTAAGTTGTTTTTCTACTCCTGATCTCACACAATCCTAGGAAATAATACTTCCAGTTGCATGGCCTTAAATGCAGAGGTTACGGGTCCTAGAGAAGGTCATACTTTTTAAACAAACACTATATGATGCTTACTCTTTGCAGACACTGCCTCAAGTGCTTCCCAAATAGTCGCCATTTCACCATCAAACAGCCTGGTGAGGTGGGGACTAGACACTGGAGCACAGCAGTGAGGAGCTGGCTGTGGCCACAGTTGGTGCGTGGCAAAGCTTGGCTGTACACCAGGTGGCCTGTTTGCCAGGCTCCTGCCCAGAGCCCCTACCACAGGCCAGCACATGCACAACCCAGACCGAGAGTCACTGGAGACACTAAAAACATGCCATGCACCCAGGAGTAGACATTTTCCTCTTATAAAAGTGAGACTTCAAGGAATTACATCTAACTTCCCTCTCTTCCCTCTATAGTGACACACTTCAAAAAATCTAAAGACAGTGGCCCACATACCTTTGAAAAGAAGTCAAGAGAACCAAAATGCAAACAGAGGAATTAACTTGAGCATCAGTTCAAGGGATTTTAAATAGGAAGGTTCATCTCAGCCCCTCCTAATAATGGACGTGTTGAAGTGGTTTAATGGTGTAAATGAGGAAGCAGCAGAAGATGGAGTGGGTGGCTCAGGGGATTTCCCAGGACCAGAAGCGAAAGCAGGAAGGCCCAGCTAAGAGGCCATCCAGGGGCCCAGCGGCCAACGAGGGAAGGTACTCTCCCTCCCAGTCTGCAATGTCCATTACACCGTTTCTGTTCCTTTGCAGACCCTTAGCTTAGCTCCCACTTGTAAGTGAGAACATGCGGCATTTGGTTTTCTGTTCCTGTGTTACTTCACTTAGGATGATGTTCTCCAGTTCCACCCAACTTGCTACAAAAAACTATTTTGTTCCTTCTTATGGGCAACTAGTATTCCATGGTAAATATAGGAGTATATCACATGTGTAATGCTATCTTTGTGTAAGCAAAGAGAAAAATAATATATAGTCATACGTGTATGCATTATATAAAGAAATTCTCGAAAGCCATTCAGGATATGATTCTGTCTCTCTCCTTCCTCCTTCTCTCCCTCTCTCCGTGTGTGTGTGTGTGTGTGTGTGTGTGTGTTTACAGATGGCACTGTGGTGAAGGATGGCAGGGTAGGAGCGAGTCTTCTCAAAGTATGCCTTTTTATATTGTTTTTATTTTAAGTCATATGAATTTTAAATGTTTTTAAAAGTCTAAAGTCATGTGTTAAACAAAAAACAGAAACAAAAACAAAAGAAGCATCCTCCATCGGCCTGGTATGTGTAGGAGATGAATGCAATTCATGTACAATTAACCTAGTCTCAGACCTAAGTTCACGTATAGTTGCCTCTTATTAGCTGCATGACTTTGGTCAAGCCACGGATTCTTTGGGATAGTTCAGCTTCAGTACCTTCAAAGTGGGTATGATGACACTAACCCACAGTATTATTTCAAGGTTATGTACTCTTGGGACTTTACTGTACTTCAGAGAACTCATGTTCTGGTACCTTCCTGCATCGTGTAGCAAGGTGTTGGTCAGTGACAAGCCATATATACAATGGTGGTTCCATAAGATTATAATACCTTATTTGTACTGTAACTTTTCTATGTTTAGATGCACAAATACTGCCATTGTGCTACAGTCACCTATAGTATTCAGTACGGTAACATGCTGTACAGATCTGTAGCCTAGAAGCAGAAGGACACACCATGTACCCTAAGTGTGTAGTCGTCTACACCATCTAGTAGTGTGTAAGTGCACTCTGTGATGTTTACACAAGGACAGAATTGCCAGACACATTTCTCAGAACATGTCCCCATCATTAAGCAATGCATGACTGTAAATACACACACATACCATCCTGATGGTTTTATTTCTCTGGAGAACCCTGACCTAATCTAACTTCCTGGCCAACTCCCGCTCACATCTCGGTTCAGATGTCCTCAAGAAGCATTCTCTGAGCTGCCAAGCTACCAGCTGTTCCTCCCAGGCTGCCTGCCACACCCTCGCCTCCAAGTCAGCGCTTGCCACCAACCCCAGGCGGCCTGATCGCAAGTCCTGTGTCCCCACCGGATGACAGACTCAGTATGGGTAGAACTACGCTGGTCCTGTCTGCCGTTTTATCTCACACCCTTAAAACAAGCACTCAGTGAGCACTTACTGAATTAATGAATTTCGATGATATCCTCTACACTTTTTTGAAAACCCACAGAGGGAATTGATGCATGGGCAGCTGTGTCATTTCCCTGCATCCTGGCAATGCATCATCTCTTGAACAGGTCTCTCTTTACTCGGTGATTTTAAGTGAAACGATTTAATTTTTTTAAAGTGCCTAATTCGTGGCAGGACTCACCCTCAAATACAGAACTGGTGCCTGGAGCAGGGAGTGTGGAGAGGCTGTGCAGTGTGTTGGTGAGGGCAGGAAGATGAGGGTTATATCAGTTGGACCCCAGGTCTTGTCTGCCCTTGGGGGGTAATGCCCAATCCTAGCCTGGGAGAGCCATGGTGAGATAATACAAGAGCTGATGCTGGGGTCATGAGTACTTAGCTTTATATATATATATATATATATATATATATATAGAGAGAGAGAGAGAGAGAGAGAGAGAGAGAGAGACCAAAAAAACAGATTATCTTTTGGAGGGCGGGCCACTTGTAGTACACTCAGAATTTGTTCTTCCAGATCAAACAGTCAATCAAAGTTTTTATCTGGAAGTGTTGAGAAGGTTGTATCACGATTTGCAGAAGAAATGTCCTGAGTTATGGCGAGCAGGTGACTGGTTGTTTCACCATGACACCTCCTGTCCACACCACAATGAGTGTTCAGCAGATTTTATTTTTTGTTTTGTTTTGTTTTGGTTTGGGTTTTTTGAGTTGTAGTCTCGCTCTGTCACCCAGGTTGGAGTTCAATGGCACACTCACAACCACCCCAGTGTTGACCTGCTGGGCTCAGGCGATCTTTCTACCTCAGCCTTCCAAGTAGCCAGAACTACAGGCATGTGCTACCATGCCCAGCAAATTTTTTTATGTTATTGTAGAGACGAGGTCTCACCAAGTTGCCCAGGCTGGTCTCGAACCCCCAGGCTCAGGCAATCCTCTTACCTCGGTCTCCCAAAGTGCTGAACTTACAGGTGTTCAACAGTTTTAAAACAAAAACAGCATGACCCCTATGCCCTACCCTCCCTATTCGCCTGATCTCATCCCAAGTAACTTTTTCTTTTGTTTCCTTGGATTAAAAATAAAAGTCCTCAAAGGGAAACATGTTGCCCATGTGGGAGAGTTGAAACAAAAAATAGCAGAATCACTCAAAGCCATCAACATTGACGAGTTCAAAAACTGTTTTGAGCAGTGGAAAAAGTGTCTCGATAGCTGTATTGCATCAGACGGAGAGGACTTTGAAGATGACTGAAGTTTAAACATGATAGAATAAATACACAATTTTTTTATAAATAAATTCCATTTTTTCAAGTCCCCCTTCATATATCTATATTATACACATATTTATATATAATACCTATATACATAGATGTTATTAATAATATAGATATATGTATCTCAGTGGTTCTGTTGAGGGTGGGGGAAAGGGCTTGTCTTGTCCTTTAGGATATGACTTTGTGGTAGGAGGAGATACAGGCCTTCTCGCATCTCTCAGCATCATGGTGCATCCCAGTTTCTTATGAGGTGCTCTGGCATGCCCTCATGTCATGACAATATGACCATCCCAACAATTTCTGGACTGCCGCTGCTCTAGAAGTTCTGGCCTCAACCTCTGGGCCATCAGCCAGGAGTCCTGTCTGCCCCATTGGGCACATTTCATTACTATAGTCACGGATCTCCCAGCCTCTTCTCTTCTGCTGGTCTTTCCGCCTGCAGTGTGGCTTAAACCCCCAGAGTTAAGTGCATCCGGAGAAGAGCTTCTCCTCACACCCTTAGGGAGAAAGCATTACACGGCTAGAAGACATGGAATACTGTGCTTTATTTCCAAGTTCCAACTAAATCCATGGTGATTGTGCTGTAGAGACACACCTGGAACAGTTTCCTATTTTGTAGGAAACTGCCCTTCTCATGTTTTTAACATCACAGGATAGCATAGGTCTGGACAGCCATCTCCAGTTTAGAAGTGATATCAGTTCTATGTGTCACATTTTAATGAAAAATAATCATGATGTCCTCTAATTTGTTGCCATGTTGAATCTATGAGTCAGTAATATATCAACTTCCTGGATTTAGTGATTTGGGTTTCACTCTGAGAATCTGTACCTTGTTTCGTTCAGATGCTTATTTGTCAAAAGAATAGGGTGTGAAATCATTAGCTGAGTGAAACACTTAACATTGCACTGGGTTGTTTAGGATATGAATAGAAGACAAGTGTGATTTTCCAAGTCGCCATCACCACGGTGTTCTTTACACTGTTATTTTAAAACCTGCAACTGTTGTTTAGGAATTATTCAGTAATTGGTTTTGAGGACTTCATTTGTTTGAACAATTTTCCTCAACCCAAAAGGACAGCCTTGTGTCCCCCACATTGTGGTGCCAGTTACATTCATCTAGGAGTTAATTTTTTCTGGGGCCAATTCAGGCAAGAAGGTAAGAAAACTAACATATTCACAGAGCCTTCCAGAAGCAGTTTTCAGACTTTAAATAATACTTGCTGTTCCCACAAATACTCAGAAACATTTTTAGACTTTTTAAAAACTTAATGTACAACTATTAGTAGTATGCTATAGGAAATCAGCTAGTTCTATTGCTAAAATATCTTCTGGGCTGGGCATGGTGGCTCACGTTTATAATTCCAGCATTTTGAGACGCTGAGGTGGGAGGAATGCTTGAGCCCAGGAGTTCAAGACCACCCTGGACAAAATAGCAAGACTTCATCTCCACAATAAATAAAAAAGTTAGCTGGCTGTGGTGTTGGACGCCTGTAGTCCCAGCTACTTGGGAAGTTGAGGTGGAAGGACTGCCTGAGCCCAGGTGGTCGAGGCTGTGGTAAGCTGTGATTGTGCCACTGCACTCCAGCCTGGAAAACAGAGTGACACTCCAACCCAAAATATAAAATGACAGAGGGAAAGAAAATATATTCAAGATTTTATAATATCTAGTTTGAAGTAAATATTTTGCTTTTACTGAGTACAAAACCACACAACACTTAATGTTATCGGATGCATAATTCCAGACACGGGAAATGTGACATAATGCAGAACAAAAACAGGTTTGTTCCATGCCAGGCTTCCTTTCTTTCGGGTAGATCACAGGTATAGCTCATTATCAGTTAATTAAACACAGAAGCAAACTCACTAAATCAAAGAAAGAGGCCCCCTTTTTGCTTCGCCTAACATTACTGGCAGCCTTATAATTAAACAATTTCCAGGCTGTTAGGCACCATGTTTCCCTGTGGTAGCCACAGGCGAGGAATGTGCCAATGTGCAGCTTGCCTCAATTAGTACCAAGTAACAGCCTCACCAAAGCGGGAGGTGGTGCGCAGGGTAGCTGCCAGGAAGAAGAGGACCATTCGCCAAAGGATGGAGCAGGGAGGTCAGAACTGTTTGCGCTGGGCTTAGCATTCACCACTCTTCAGCGTGGAGTCCCAAAGTTCTTTTTCCTCGCTCTGTTCTGCTTATCTTATTCATTTAGTTATTCCAATATTGTTTTTGCATTTTGGATTCAGAGGACACGTGCAGGTTTGTGACATGGGTCTAGTGCACAGTGGTGAGGTTTGTGCTTCTATGGTGCCCATCACCCTGGTGGTGGGCAAGGTATCTGCTAGGTGGCTTTCAGCCCTTGCCCCCCTCTCTTTCTCTCCACTGCAGGGAGGCCCCAGCATCTGTCGTTCCTGTCTTGGTGTCCCTGTACCCGGAGTTTAGTTACCTCTTACAAGTGTGTGCATGCTCTCTTTCTCTCCCCTCCCCCTCTCTCTGTGTGTCTCTGTCTGTCCCTGTCTCTCTCTCTCTCTTCCTCTCTCACTGTTTGTCTTTGTCTCTTTGTGTATGTCTCTCTCTATCTCTGTGTGTCTCTCTCTCTGTCTTCCTCTCTCTGTCTCTCTCTCTCTTCCTCTTTCTCTCTCTATGTCTCTCTCTCTCTCTCTCCCCTACCCCCCCCCCCACTGAGCGGTGGCTATGAGGGGGCCACTTACTCCTGCAGACTTCATATTCTCACTTATAAAAAAGGTAGAGACCCAACCCCATGCTCTCTAAGCTCCTGTCCAGCTGTAAGCTTCTATGAGGGGGGACTCCTACAAAGGAATTTGTTGACAAAAAATTGCGTATTTATTCTTACACATTTAAACTTCAGTCACCTTCAAAGGACACTTTGTTTGATGCCATACACCTATCGAGACACTTTTTCCACTGCTCAAAACAGTTTTTGAACTCATCAATTTTGATGCCTTTTAGTGCTCCTGCTGTTTTTTTGTTTCACCTCTCCCACATTGGCAAAACATTTCCCTTTGATGACTTTTTTAATCAGAGGAAACAATGAAAAAATTCACCCGAGGTGACATTCGGTGACTAGGGAGGGTGGGGCATGGGGTCAAGCCGTTTTTGGTCAAAAACTGCTGAACACTCTGGCGGTGTGGACTGGTTGTTCATGTAAATCACCCAACAGGAAATGCATTGAAAGAATCTCCAAAAAATTCACTGAAACTGAATGCAGCCCTCACAGGCTAGCTGGTACACTGATGCCTATGGGTTCCTAGAACACTGACCTAGTAGGGGCAGCCTGTACTACAAGGGCTCACCCTCCAAAAGATAATTCTGGTTCTTTTGGGTCCTCCCTCGTATGATCATCAAAAAATTCACCCATTAGGTTTTGTTTTATTTTTAAACTATCTGGGACAGAGGATAGATGAGAAGGGAATGTTGACAGTCAAGAGAAGATGCAAAATTAGAACAAAATCGGGTCCCAAATGAAACAAAACCAGGAACCACCCATGGAGGTCGTTAACTCCCGAGAAGCGCAGCACTAACCCATTGGCAGCTTTCCCATGTGTGCATGGCCTTCAATTCAGCCCATTGTGGGGTATCCCCCCACCCAGAATAAATCTCTTGCTTGAAAATGAAGTCTATGAGAAATTACATTTATTTTACGGCAATATTTCTATAATGCATTTCCCCCTAAAGTCAACGATTTTTCTACATAGAGACATAAATGAGACTTTTTTTCCTAAGACAAACGACACGCATAATATTAGGAGTGAGTCATTTAGGGACTAGCTTCCAGCACAGCAGTGAGGAGCTCCTTGAACTTGCTCTCAGCAAAACTGGTGAAGACTATTTAAAAAAAAGAAAAGCCTCTAGAAATGGTCCTATGAGAAAACAACAAGTGAAGGAACACCTCTTGAAGAGAATCCATGGAGATTTGGTAGAAGTAGAGTCTGTGGTATTTGAACTCAGAATGCGCAGGGCCCTCCCCAGCAGCCAGATGGAGGCTCTTCCTCTTGGGAAGGGCAGGATTTCAGGACTTCTCTTCTTGCCCACGTCCCCATTGCCAAAGCTAAGGGCTAAGTACCAAGTGAGTATGGTAGCTGGGTGCAGTGGTTCACACCTGTAATCCCAGCACTTTGGGAGGCTGAGGTAAAAGGACTACCTGAGCCCAGGGGTTCCAGATCAGCCTGGGAAACACGGTGAAAACTCGTCTCCACAATAATTCAAAAAATTATTGGTGATGTGGCATGATGGCATGCACCTGTGGTTCCAGCTACTTGGAAAGCTGAGGCAGACGAATCACCTGAGCCCAGCAGCCAAGGCTGCAGTGGCCATGAGTGTGCCACTGCACTCCAGCCTGGGCAACAGAGTGACACTCTGACTCAAAAATTTTTTAAAAAGGTCTGTGGTCAGGAGGCAGGGCTCACTCCTCTGCCCAGAGCCCACTCATGAAAAGGAGGCTCTACCCTGGACGGATGTGGTGGTTGAGAACCCTGGGGCCCCAGCCACCCTTCTCCAGCTGGGAGGCAGTGACTTCACGCGAGGGGAAGCAAGCCAAGAGGATTCAAGGCTGCTGCCAGTCTCCATTTCCTCAGAGTGTTCAGCTCACAAAGAAAGGGTGTCACTCGGAGACGCTTGACACTGTCCCCACCCCCAGCCCAAAAGCCCTGGCTCAGAGGCTGGGGGTGGTGAGGTTGTAGGGCAGCAGGCTGTAAAACACACAGTGCCTATCTCCTTCCAAAGACTTCACCTGGGCCATTCTCTTTGATTCAGCAAAAACTGCTTTATTGAGTTTCTAGCATGTTCTGACACGGAGCTAGGTGCTAGGACATAGTGAATATGATGGCTTCTGCCACCTGGAGAGCCATAGTCTGGATGAGAACAGAGATATGAATAGCAGTACACCAGTAGGAGAGAAAAGGGCAAGAGACCTTGGAGTCACACAGGGGGATGGTCTACTCTTCATGTGTGTGCACACATGTGCATTGCATGTGTGTGCATGTGTGCTTATGTGCGTGTCAGCGTGTGCATATGTGTGTACCTGAGTGTACATGTGTGCACACATGTGTATGTGCATTCATGTGTTTGCATGTGTGAGTTCGAGTGTGTGCGTGCGTTTGTGTGTGTGTGTGTGTGTGTGTGTGTGTGTGTGTGTGTGTGTGTTTGGAGTGGATGTCAAGGAAGGCTTCAGAGACCTGAGGTGAGTCTTGTAGAATGAGTCCTATTGAAGCAAAGGGAAGAGGCCATCCATGCAGGGTCCTCCCATGACATAGAGACAGTGGTGGGTTGGGGACTCACATTCTGGTCCTGGGCACTGTCACTCAGGTGTGGGGGCTGGGAGGAGTGGGCAGGAAGAGGCTGCTGAGAGATTAAGAGGAGCTGACTCAGCTGTGTTAGAATATCTTCACATTGGCCAGGCTCAGTGGTTCAGCCTGTAATCCCAGCACTTTGGGGGACCTAGGCGAGTTCAAGACCAGCCCGGGCAACTTGGCAAGACCTCATCTCTACAATAAATAAAAAATTGGCTGGGTATGGTAGTGCGCGCCTGTAGTTCTGGCTACTTGGAAGGCTGAGGCAGAAGGATTGCCAGAGCCCAGCAGGTTGACACTGGGGTGGCCATGAGCATGCCACTGCACTCCAGCCTGGGTGATGGAGTGAGACTCCAACTCAAAAAATATATCTATCTTCACATTATTCCTTAAATGGCAAAACAGGGTTTGAACTCCTGAAGGGCAGTGATTCCTCAGGCTGGGGGACTTGGGCACACGTCCCATGGCAGGGGGTCAGCCCCAAGGACGATGAGCTCTGGGTGCAGAGGATGTAGAAGGAAAGCTCCTCAGAGGAACAGAGAACAGGGACATTTTTAAACGCTCTCACCTCTTCTCTGTGTCCTTCTGATGGGGTCCACACACCTCACTCCCCAGGCGCTGACCTCTGTGCACTCCTGCCTGCGAGAGGACCTTATGGTGACCCTCAGGGCTGGATTCCGATCTCTGACCCGTGGGCTGGACAGCACCCCCCACTGTCTGAACCAGGAACAGCTGCACACTTGGAAGTAACAACAGTGTGGCCCTTCGGGGACATGCACAGACAAGGCTTGCAGAGAAGAGGACATTTTTCAGTAGCATTTCAGAAACCTTTCTAAGTGACAGGGAGTGGCCAGCTAAGATCAACTAGTTTGCTGGGGAGAGAGCCAGAGGTGGCCCAAATCTGTGAAGGCGCAGACTTGACAGGCGTCAGGAGATCCAGAGAAGCCAGGAACAGAGCAAGACAAAAGCCTGTCATCCCAGCACCTTGGGAGACTGAAGCAGGAGGACTGCTTGGGCCTGGGAGTTTGAGACCAGCCTGGGCAATATAGTGAGACCTCAGCTCTATAAAAAATAAAAAAAAAATTGGCCGGGCGCAGTGGCTCAGCTTATAATCCTAGCATTCTGAGAGGCCGAGGTGAGAGGATTGCCTGAGCCTGGGAGTTCGAGACCAGCCTGGGCAACATGGTGAGACCTTGTCTCTACAATAAATTTTTAAAAAATTAGCTGGGCATGGTAGCACACACCTGTAGTTCCAGCCACTTGGAAGACTGAGGTGGAAGGATCGTCTAAACTCAGCCAGTCGAGGCTGCAGTGGCCACGAGCATACAACTGCACTCCAACCTGGGCAACAGAATGAGACTCTAACTCAAAAATCAACAACAAACAAACAAAACAAAAAAAGAAATCAAAAAATTAGCCAAGCATGGTGGCATGTGCCTGTAGACCCAGCTATTCGGGAAACTGAGACAGGAGGATTGTCTGAGCCCAAGAGTTGGAGGCTGTTGTGATCTGTGATCGTGCCTCTGGACTCCAGTCTGGGTGACAGAGTGAGATCCCAACTCAATCCTGCCTTCCTGCTGGTTCCCCTCCAGGGGCTGGCTCCCTGACTCCTCTGAAGTCTGGAGCAGGAATACTGCAGTTTCTGGTGAGTTTCAATGATCCTGTCCATCATGTTGTCTGCTCCAGGCCCATGCGAACACCAGGCTCTGACACTGTCAACACAGTAGGCATGACTGGGAGCCAGCACCTGCCCGGGAGAGGTCAGATGGGTATGACAGGCTACAGCATGCTCTGGGTCCCCCACTGTGCCGCCACTTGCCCATGCAATTGGAAATGCATGGTCAGAAGAATTATTTCACTCTTAGAAGTAAAGTACACACATTTCTCTCAAAGAATAAGACCATGTTGTATTACAAGGGCTGGGTTCTTAGATGTGTTGCAAACAATTATTTTGAATGAGACCAAACAGTGACAACTTTGGACATCTAATCGTGTAACTCCAACGTTGCAGTAACTCCAATGTGCCATCCCTGGTGTGGGGCTCAGGGCAGGGAGCCTGCTCTGTCCTCAAGAGGGGCCACCCTGGGTCTCTGTGCTTGGAAGAGTGGGCTGACGCCATGGTGGCTTTCACAGGGAGGGGGACAGAGACATGCATCTCATCTCACTGGATTTTACAGGTGTGAAAGGGTTTTGTGAGTAAAGCCCTAAAAAGAACACAGGAATTCGTCAATAAGGATACCTGATCTCAAACCAGGTGAAGTGGGGACCAAAGTAAGGCCCAACCTTTACTTGTACAATGACCATTTGTATACCTAATCCTGAATTGTACCCCACATCTTTAAAATAAAAATAACAATAAAAATTTTTTAAAAGGAAGAGGACATAGCTAGCTTTTTTGGTCACCACACTTGCTGTTAATGTGCCTTCTTCCTTCCTTTGTTGTAAGAAAGACACACAGCCGGGCTTGGTGGCTCAGCCTGTAATCCTGCGCTTTGGGAGTCTGAGGTGTGTGGATTGCCTGAGCCTGCAGGTTCGAGACCCGCCTCAGCAACTTGGAGAGACCTCATCTCTACTATAAATCAAAAAATAGCCGGGCGTGGTAGCATGCGCCTGTAATTCTGGCTACTCGGAAGGCTGAGGCGGAAGGATTGCCGGAGCCCAGCAGGTTGAGGCTGCAGTGGCCGCTCCCGTCCACTGCACTCCAATCTGGGCGACAGAGTGAGACTCTAATCAAAAAAAAAAAAAAAAAAGAAAGACACACATGGTGATGACAGTCGATCGGCACCACACTCCGGAACTAGACTCACAAAGTGTGTTTAAACATGAAGCCAAGGGAACGTGGAGACAGAGTCCAAGAACTCTTTTGAGAAGGCAGATAAGAAATCACACATCTGAATGCTCCCACACGGTCCAATTCACAGACTTACTCCAGAGCTCACACTGTACCTTGTTCTTTGCTTTGGAAATCATGGCCTTGGGCCAAAAGCAATAAAATGTGACCTGACCTTCCATGGGTCCTCCTATCTCCCTGCCCCCATCCTGCCCACTCCCCTCCCCAGCAGCCGTCCAGTAGCCCTGCTGCTCCTCCGCCTTGATCCCTTCAGGTAAGCAGCTGCAGGATGACACGGGGCTGGGGGGCCGGTCAGGGCCGCCCCTTGTTTCCAAGTCCCTTGAGAGTCTCCAAGAAGGAAGATTGGGGGCTGGAACCACCACAGTAAAGATGTGATGTCTCATGCACCCAAACCAGATCACAGAGATGAATGGACAGAACAGTGAGCTGCAGGCATAATCAAGTCAGAGAACATGCAGCTTCTAGCATTTTCTTTTCCCACGCATTTTTCCAGGCTGCCATCCACACACCCAAACACATTCACACGCGTTCACCGAGGAGGGGGTAAACTCGGCCGCAGCAGTGCCACTTACGATGGAGTGTTGTATCCTAACAGAGAGATTCTGTAGATGCCTGGGAGCTGGCTCAAGTTCTCAGGCTCGGGGCCAGCACAAACTGTGGGTGTTGTTGGCTGCCAGCCTTGAACAATACCCACAGCCAGATGATCTGCCTCACACAATGGCAGCAGCCTCATAAGGATCTGCTGTGCTCCTTCTGAGGGAGTGTGGGGATCAGGAAGGAAACGAAAGAGGGATACACTGACACCCATCTAAATCACAAACCCCACCAAGGACAGGTTCAGTAGAGGGGGAACAGATAATGTCTGAGAGGCAGAAGCAAGTCACCAGGAAAATGTTCTCAACTGGCAACAAGAATATTTCAATGGTATCACTATGACTTGGATAAAATATCCTGAAGGACATTTATTTTTCTCTGCCTTTGTTCCATGCTCACTAAGCAAACTTCAGATGACTGCTCAGCTTCCTCGATAGCACGATGTCAGGACAAAGGTTTTCATAGATCATGGACAGGGACATTCTGGCAGCTAGAAAGAGATGATTGTCATCTAAGTCAATACACGCATGTTCTGATGGATACATAAGGTAACAGTCTAATATTATGGAGGTTAAGAGATAAAGTCCAATTTCTGATCCTACAGAGTCAAGGATAAGGATTGAAACAGTGTCAAAGTCACTTCCCCTTCCCCTCAGTCTGCCAATCCTATCTTATTGACACTCTGTGGACTCACTATTAAGTGAACACTTTGTTCTGCTTAATTATTCAAAGTCTGTGACTAAAGCAATACAATTTCTTAGGAGCTTCCAGGTAGCCAAGACAAAAAAAGAAACTTGAAGGGCAATTCATTTTCACTGGATCCTTTATGAAACAGTATTAGAGATACTAAATCCTGTTTCCATTTACCATTCAGGCTTCAGGGAGAAAGACTTATGAATAACAGATTTGCATGGTTTCATCAAAGAGAGAGCAGGTTTTTCAAAGAGTTTTTAGTATGAAACACTATTCTAAGCCTTAACCCCGGGCCTATCCCTATCAGAATTTCATTGAACAAAACCAGGCTCAATGTTGCATTATGAAAGAAACAATAAGAGATTCAGACTTCCCTTAAGCCTTTGAACAGTGTTTACCCAGTCATCCCATCTGGGATGCCATTGTACAAAAGTTGCCATCTAAAAGTTTATTTTTAAGTCAATTTTTTAAAACACAGGTCACATTTTCCCATAGAAACAGTCTTTAAGGTACAGAAATTCCTGGGGGAAGCCCAGAAAATCCTGCTGACCCCCAGAGGAGTTGAAAGGGTGCCAACAGTGAACCCAATCATCCCCCAAAATTTGGTCCCTGGTCCTTGAGCCAGGCTGATCCAGGTTGTGGGGCTCCTACCACCCCACCCTGTCCTGCTCTGGAGTGGGGCTCTCTGCTCAGAACCAAGGGCTCAGGGGTGCTCAGGCCCTGGCTAGAGACCCTACCTCAGAGCTCTGCTTGGAGTGCTCTTGGGGACAATTTGGGGTCCCAGAGAAAGAATTCAAAGGCCTATGTCTGTCTTGCATCTTTTGATAAGCCAGCATCTCTGCACCGCAGAAGTCTCACCTCAAGGTGCTCTTAAGGCTTCACCCACCCATGGGGGACTGGGTAGGGACTGGGAAACCTCTCTGTGAATCATAAACAAGCCCCGGCCCCAAGGGAATCCTGTTCTGAGTGGCAGGGAACTGAATGACAAATAACATTTTGAAGTACAACGTTGGCACTGTCTTCCCATGTTTTTACGGTCTCCTAGATGCTGTTTTCTTACATTCGACTCCAAGGAGATGTCACCCATTTAGAGTTCTGGTGATTTCCAATTCTTCCAAGTATGGCCTGGCATTCACCAAATAGCCATCACTTAGTAGCTGGACTGACAAGTCTTTTCCCAGTTGACCTTGTACCCCTCTCCCATCCTTCTATGCCAATCCTCCTTTCCCCTGGGACTGAGAGGAGGACCACCCAGTGGAGTCTTCTGTGCTGACAGGGAGGCTGAGCTGTGCCGCTCCAGAAGCAGCCACTTCCTGCCATGTGACTGAGAGGCTGCATTTTACATTTCACTGAATGTTTTGTTTGTTGGTGTTTATTTACTTATTTTTTGAGTCAGGGTCTTACTTTGTCACTCAAACTGGAGTGCAGTGGCATGGTCATGGCTACCACAGCCTCAACATCCTGGGCTCAGATGATTCTAGGTTCCCAGTGTCCCACTCTTGCCCTCCACGCCTGCTGAGTAGATGGGACTAAAGGCATGCATTGCATGCCTGATTGATTTTATTTTTTGTAGAGATGGGGGTCTCAATATGTTGCCCAGGTTGGTCTTGAACTCCTGGTCTCAAGCAATCCTTCCATCCTGGCCTCCCTAAGTACTGGAATAACAGGTGTGAGTCACTGTGCCTGACTAATTTTAATGAATTGTGATTAACTTAAATTTCAACCGCCACACATAGAAAGTGGCTGCCCCACCTGTGTAAGGACATTTTCATCAGTTTCCATCCTGGAACTGAACTTGGCATGCATGCTCATGTGTGTGTTTGTGCCTGTGGCTTCCTGGGATCTCTTGAAGATTGGATCGGTGCCTTTTCCCCATGACTAAGGCTGAAAACAGAGGTGCTGACTTCGCTCTGGATCCTCCTGCAGATAAGAAAACATCGCCCTATGGCTGTGAGACAATCACCATGGGCATCCGATGGGATCCATGCAACACACCTGCCTGCTCTGTATCTACGAAGGGGGACCCAAAAAAAACTGGAATTTATTTATAAAAAATTGTGTATCTCTTACACGTTTAAACTTCAGTCACCTTCAAAGTATTCTCCATTGGATGCAATACATCTGTTGAGACACTTTTACACTGCTCAAAACTGTTTTTGAACTCATCTTTTTTAATACCTTTTAGTGCTTCTGCTGGTTTTTGTTTCACCTCTTCCACATCAGCCAAACATTGCCCTTTGAGAACTTTTTTCACCAGGGGAAACAAACAAAAAAAGTCACTTGGGGCAAGATCCGGTGAATAGGAAAGGTGGGGATGGGGGTGAGGGTGGAATTTTGGTCAAAAAAACTGCTAAACACACAGCATGGTGTAGGCAGGTGCAATCGTAAATCACCCATCATGAAGTGGGCAAATGCGTTGAAAGAATCTCCCTCCCACGCAAAAAAAATCACTGAAGTCGAATGCAGTTTCTCACAACAATGCTAGCTGCTTCACAGATACGATGGGTTCCTAGAACATTTACCTAGCAGGGGAAGCCTGTACTACAAGTGCCCACCCTCCAAAAGATAATTTTGGGGTTTTTGTATACCCTTTGTAAAGCAAAATAAGAAACAAGCAAGCCCTCTTGCCCCACCTCCCTGCCAGCCAAGGGGCCACTTCTTTGTCCTTTAACACAAATCTCCCTGGAAACACCTGCTGCCTCTGTGCTGTCCCTCCCACTGCCCCCTGGAGTCTCAGTTGTCCCGAGTTTTTCCCAGCCCTGGTCATGTCACCACAGACTCCTCGTGGCCGACTCCCACCATCTGCTCCAGCTGCCTTTGTCCCATATTCTCCTTGAGATGCATTCTGCCTTGATTCGGGGCCATCCTCGACCTCCTTGCCTCCTTGCAGCCTCTGTTGGTGATGTCTCCTTTGCCTGAGTCCTGGGCTCCCTGCCAGCTGGTTGTTGACACCAGTCTCTCCAGATCTCAACTGCAAGGATGAGACCAGATGCCAAATGCCTGCCAGAGACTCCCAGAGTTGTACCTCAGTCCCCGTCAGTCCCCTCAGCATCAGAGTCATGTATTTCACTGTCTACTCTGTGTCTAACAGGCTCAGCATGTCCAAAACTCAATTCCCGGTATCCTCTTCCTCCACGCCTGCATCTCTCAGACTTGCCCCCATCATAACAAGCAAGCCCAGGACAGCAACACAGCACAGACCCAGGAACACTCCTCCCTTTCTTCCCTCGTCCTTCCCAGTCACCCACCTTGCAGACACCTCCCTTCCCAGTGTAACTGCACTCTCCCTCTCCCGGGCCATCGTCCCTCCTTCCTCCATCTGCCTCTGCATTCAGCCGCGTTCTCCTGTGGTCCATTTCACAGGGGAATGAGTGAACTTTTTAAATGAACTGTCACATCACTCTTTTGCTTTGCATTTCCCAATGTCTTCCCAGCACCTGAAGACCAAGCCCGTGGTCTCCAAGGACTAAACAACCCTGTCCTTTCCTGCGCTGGTGACCTCCCGGCCTCTGCTCTGCCTCACTGCTGAATTTTGGCTGCCCACTATTTTCTCGGCTCCGAACATGCCAGCTGGGACCTGCCTCCATGCCTTGACACTTGCTCTAGTCTCTGCCAAGCATGCCTTCCCCAGCTCCTCCCATGGTGGGATCCTGCCTCTGTCCACATGAGACTCTGAGAGACCCAGCCGGCTCCAAGCCTAGGGCACCATCCAGCATTCCCACCCCGGCCCCTGCTTGGTTTTCTTCTGGGCACTTGTCACCCTCTGAAACTATAGCACACACCGGCTTCCTCAGTGCTTTGTCCCCACATACAACGTGAGCCCCTGGACACAGGGACAGCATCTTGCTCCTAACTGGATGACCAGGACCAACCTACACACAGCAGGTGCTAAATTGTATTTGCAGAAGAACAAACCAATATCACCATCTGAGCAGTGTTCTCAGCAAAAAAGAGTCCTCCACTGGCCATGTACAAAGTTCTTTTGGTTTTTATGAATGTATAAAATGGGCACTCAAGAAGCCATAGTGTGGTCCTATCCTAAACATGCCTACATTTACAAAGTCATAAAGTTTCTAAAATGATCATCACCTTCTCTATCTTTGAAACAGAGAGAAGCACATTTGTTCTATATTTGAGGAACAGCATTTCCAAGGGTTCAATAATCCCATTTTATTACAACTTTTGAATAAACAGGAATGTTTTGCTAGATGCTCAGCTTAGCAGTAAAAGCCATTGGAAAAAATAATGTAAATTATTTTCACATTGAGAGTGTCCTTGCTTGTTGGTAAAGATGTAATTCTTCATTGTAATACCAAATCACTACTACTAAACTGCTGTGTTTAGTAAGTGTCTGACCTAACTTCAAAAAATAAAAGGGAAGACTGGGTATGCAGCTGACACCTGTATTCCTGGCATTTGGGGAGGCTACAACAGGAGGACTACTTGAGCCCAGGGGTTCAAATCCAGCCTGGGCACCATAGCAAAACCTCATCTCTACAAAATAATGAAAAAATTAGCTGGGTGTAGTGTCACGCACCTGTAGTCCCAGGTACTCGAGAGGCTGAGGTGGAAGGATCACCTGAGCGCAGGACATTTAGGCTGTGATGAGCCATGATTGTGTCTGGGCAACAGAGTGAGAGTCCAACTTAAATAAACAAACAAACAAACAAACAAGTAAAGGGGGAAAAACAAAAACCATACCAAGTGACTACAAAACCCGCATAAGGTCACTGTTGCATTCCCGGCCCTACCCTGACATCGAGAACACCCATGTATTTCCCAGCCACAGGCACTTCTCCCAGCCACTCTGTCCACAAGACCCAGCTCAGAAACCTGAGAGACCACCGTGAGGGCAGAGCGGTCTTCAGAGAGGTGGGTGTTCCAGTGAGGATTATTCCCTTTTACCTGCGGCGTTGCAGGAGTCCAGGGTGCCTTCTGCCGGGTCATCGCTCATCTGCTCCCGGGGGTCTGTCCTGCTCCTCAGAGCCAGCGGAGAGGGTCCTTTGCTCCGACCTTTAAGTGTGAAGGGGAGGCAGCTGGCTGGAGAGGAGAACAAGGACACAGCATTAGTGCTGGGCACCATGACATGTGCCCTTGCGGTCGGGAGCAGGTTGTCCCCAAAACGTCCCACCCAGGATGGATCATTTATGGAGATAAGTTCCATGTGACTGGGACTCCCACGGGCCCTTCTTTTTGGGGCCCTTTGACATCATGACAGATGGTGTGACTCTGGGTAAACAAAGGGAGACCCTCACCAGAAACCCACACACAAACACCAGTCCACACAATTGATTTGGAGCTGGGGATACCGGACACTTCCTTTAGCTGGTTTTGGTCTGATAAGAGTTAGGTATTTGGAGCAGGCATTCAGAGTTACGCTTCGCTCAAAGATTCTCCTGAGGGGATTTCAGTTCAGCCTGGACTTCCTAGATCCACCAACTAGACCCAAATTGTAAAGACTTCATCTCAGTGGAGTGGGCTTGAAGAGGTGGAGGTGAGAGGGAATATGAGGTGAGGAACCAGGCTCAGCATGCCTGTTTGACACATAATGACCCACGTTCAGCTGAGTGCAAGCCTTTAAGAACAACCTGGGAGTTGTGCTAGTTCACTCATCAGACCATCACACAGCAGAACACCAGGCATTTTGTAGTAGTGCCTGGTATTCTGCTGTCTGTAGATTATGGTAAAGCACTTTATTGTAAATACTGTGATACCGGAGTATGTTGGTTAGTTTCAATCTATATCCTAGAGGTGACGGGTTAGCATGTGAGGCTCCCCGATGGATGATGCACTTCAGAAGTGTTGAATCCTTGAAAGAAACATCAGCATCTCTCCCTTTACAAGTGGTCACTGTCAGTCAAGCTTTCTTTCCAACAAAGTCAAGCTTTCTTTCCAACATAAGAGGAATAGACAGTGATTGAAACTCAGCTGCAGACAACAATACATTGAAGGTTGGTAGGGGATGTGGCAACCCTAGGGCTGGGATAGGCCACTGAGCCACCCTCATATTCAGATCCAGATGCAGCAGCCCACCCACAGGCACCAGGAGTCTCTATGGGAGGGATCCTGAATGGTGTCAGGGAGTGAGTTTCAGGCAGGAGAGCAGGAACAGAATCACAAAGAGGATCTCTGGGACCCTTGAGAGGAAAAATCCACTAACTCATGCATTAAAGAAATAGGAAGGCCGGTGCACAGTGGCTTACGCCTGTAATCCTAGCACTTTAGGAAGCCGAGGTGGGAGGATCACTTGAGGCCAGGAGTTCGAGACCAGCCTGGGCAACATAACAAGACACTGTCTCTATAAAAAAAACAAAAAATTAGCTGGGCATGGTGGTACATGCCTGTGGTCACAGCTACTTGGGAAGGTGAGGAAGGAGTATTTGAGCCCGGGAGGTTGAGGCTACAGTGAGCTCTGACCATGCAACTGCACTCCAGCCTGGGCAAAAGAGCAAGACCTTGTCTCTAAGACACACACATGAGTCTGTGACCAGCCAGATGCATCCCCTGGGTCTCAGGCTGGAGGGCAGTAATTATTGTGTGTACAAAATGGTGGCCTCGGTGACTCAGCCTGTAATCCCGCGCCTTGGGAGGCTGAGGTGAGTGGATTGCCTGAGCCCGCGGGTTCGAGACCCTCCTGGGCAACTTGGCGAGACTTCATCTCTACAATAATCAAAAATTAGCCAGGCGTGGTAGCACGCGCCTGTAGTTCCAGCTACTTGGAAGGCTGAGGCAGAAGGATCGCCAGAGCCCAGCAGGTCGAGGCTGCGGTGGCCGGGAGCAGCCACTGCACTCCAGTCTAGGCGACATAGTGAGACTCCAACTGAAAAAAAACAAAAACAAAAAAAACAAAAATGGTGGCCAGTCATGGTCTAGTCCAAATCCATGGGTGCGAAGGAACATGTGTGAACACAGAGGGCCATGTCCTGTGGCCCAGCCATTACTGGGGCTCCCACCTTCCCCAGTGCTGGCGAGTAGCTCACTCAGGGTGACTATCTTCCTGCTTTGCAGAACCCTGAAGAGCAGGGAGACACCATGTGAACAGAAAACTTTGGGCCAACACAGCAGGGTGGGCATGGCCACAGAGATGGAGAGAGCGGCTCAGCCCAGCCCCAGATCCTGGGGGAGCCTGGGGTGAGCAGATGCAGTGGCAGGTGTGACGGCACTGGTGACACTCAGGCAGGCTCCTGTGCCGGAACCTGGCTACGCCCTATTCACGCAGCCGCTGGTCAGGCTCAGGGATGTCAGACGACACACGTATCTGGGATATGCAATCATATTTTTATACAGATGAAAATCAAGATTTGAAAATGTTTAATAGCAAGATCAAAAACATCCATTCCAGAACCACATGCTGCCCACGCACCCGCCACCAGCCAGCAGGAGCTGCATGTGCGTCAGACGAGCATCAGCCACGCCGGAGCCAATGTTGTGCTCAGATATTCTTGCCCAAATCAACCATTCAGCAGATTCCAGGAATGCTGAGTTTTGGGTCAGCAAAAAGACCAAGTTCCCCTGAAGGAACCTGTAGGGAATAAATACACTTCAAGGGCATGAAGGGGAGGAAAAGGGGAGGAGGGAGAGAAAAAGAGAGAAACACGCACATGCATGCACACACAGGGACGCAAAGGCATGCCCAAATATGCACATATGCACAAACATATGCACACAGGCATGCTCACATATGCATGCACTCACACACATATGCAGGCATACAAGCAAGTACATATGTGAGTATGCAAGGTATGCACATGCATGCAGGCATGTATACACAGGTATGCATGCATGCACATGCACATGAGCACACAGGCATGCACACACATGAGCACACACATGAGCACAACGGCATGTACAGACACGTATAGGCATCCCCACACATATGTACACACAGGCACACTGCACACACGTGATCATATAGGCATGCACGGACATGCACACACACACACATGCTGATTCTCCTCCACTGTGTGAGGGACCAGGGGAGATGGAAGACTGATCTGGTGGATCAGGGATCTGGTAAGAAGACAGAATGTCAACCGACTCCACAGAAAGCAGAGAATCATGGAACCATTCTAAACTGGCAGGGACCCCTCCTGGGTGCTGTGGCCAGAAGCCGTGGCCTGGGCCCCAGCTTCCCTGCTGTCTCACATCCTGTGGGCTCATACGTTACCACTGCAGATGACTTTCTCCCCAGTCACACTCTGCCCTACCAGGAGGTTAGCACTCCTCTCGTCTACACCCTGACTGGGAGATCAATCAGACTTATCTACCCAGAAGACCTCCCCTGGGCTCCTGCACCTCTGTAACCCTCACACATCAAGGGTAAACAAGAAGAGAATCACCAGGTCTGAAGCGGGTTCTCTCAAGCAGACTGGGTGAAGCCTCTGGGCTCAGGTTTGAACCCTGCATCCCAGCCTGGGGCCTGCAGAAGCTGAGCCCAACAGATGCCCTCAGAGGCCTCTGAACCATTTGCTGGGTGAGAGGCCTTCCTGATGTCCTGGCACGGAGGCCTGGAGGCCTGGTTTCCACGTCTCCACAGCCACAAAATCCACACATTATGTATCCACCGTTGATGTGCTTAAGAAACTCACAGTACGATTGCTTTAGAGCACTTCCTCTTTCTTTCTCGAGAATACTCACACATACTACAGGGCCATGCTGAGAGCATGCTCACGATGAAACGCAAGCCACCGGACTTCCCAAGGAAGTGGAGCCCTATGAAGGAGCCGACATGGAGTGTACACATCCTCTGTCAATAGGAAGAAGGTAGAAGCAATTGTGCTCTTTGTTGTATACCAGAGAAGAAGATACTGGCTTTAAAGACTGGCATCCTTAGTGACCTGGAGAGCAGGTTCGATGGAATGATGGGGAGAGAAGCCGGCTTGAGAATGGACCAATGAGGACTCTGGATGAAAAGTTAAGGGTGCTGAGCCCTGAAGGACATGGATGACCACTCTTTTCCTTTGCATTTAGAAAAATGTGGGAAATGGGGGCAAAGAGATTTCTGTCGTGAAGAAGGGTAAGGGGAGGGGATGCTTGGGATGGCTGTGAACATCTGAGTGAAATGAAACACCTACAGACCGAACTCTTTTCTATTTAATAACCATGCTTGATATTTAAAAATTACTTTTAAAATCACAGTAACATATGAGGGGGGACACTGAAAAACTGGAGTTATCTTTTGGAGGGCAGACCCCTTGTAGCACAGGCTTCCCCCACTAGGTAAGTGTTCTAGGAACCCACCGGCATCTGTGGACCAGCTAGCTGTTGTTTTGAGAGTCTGTGTTCAGCATCAGTGAATATTTTTGGATTTTTTGGAGATTCTTTCAATGTGTTTGCTCATTTCATGATGGGTGATTTACACAAACAACCTACCCATACCACACTGAGTGTTTAGCAGTTCTTGACCAAAAATGACATGACCCCTATGTCCCACTATCCCTATTCACCCAATCTCACTCCAAGTGACTTTGTTTTCTGTTCCTCTGATGAAAAAAGTCCTCAAAGGGAAATGTTTTGCCAACGTGGAAGAAGTGAAACAAAAACCAGCAGAAGCACTAGAAGGCATCAAATCGACGAGTTCAAAAACTGTTTTGAGTGGTGGAAAAAGCATCTCGAGAGGTGTATTGCATCAAATAGCACTTGGAAGGTGACTGAAGTTTGGACATGTGAGAACATATACGCAATTTTAAATAAATGAATTCTGGGCTTTTGGGGGCACCCCTCGTATACATAATATAAAATTTACCATTTTACACTATTTACTTCTATGGAGTTAAGCACATTCAAATTGTGCAGCCATCACCACCATCCAGCACCAAACACTTTTCATCTTGCAAAACAAAAACTGTACCCACTCAACACTGTCACCCTTCCTCTCTGCCCTCAGTCCCTGAAAACCACCCATCTATTTTCTGTTTCTGTGCATTTGACCTCTCTAGGTAACTTGTCTAAGCGGGGCCACACAGTAATTTTCTTTTGTGACTGGTCTGTTTCCCTTGGCATAAGGTTCTCGCGTTCCATCCATGGTTCAATGTGCCTTTTTTTCTTAAGGCTGTATGATATTCCACTATACAGATGGACCACAATTTGCTTATCCACTGAGCTACTGAGGGACACTTGGGTTGCTTCTACCTATCAGCCATTGTGAAAGTTGCTGCTATGAACATGGAATATAAATATCTTTTCGAGTCCCTGCCCTCATTCTTCTGAGTATCTATCCAGAAGTGGAATTGCTGGGCCGCCCAGTAATTCTGTGTTTAATCTTCTGAAGAATCACCATACTGTTTCCTACAGTGGCTGCACCATATTACATTCCCATCAGTAATGCACAGGGCTCTGATTTCTTCACTTCCTCAGCAATCCCTGCTATTTTCTGTTGTTTGCTTGTTTATTTTGGTAACAGCCATTCTCATGGGTGTGGAGTGGTATCTCTTTGTGGTTTTGATTTACATTTCCCTAATGATTGGTGATGGTAAGCAACTTTTCATGGGCTTGTTGGCCACATGTATGTCTTCTATGGAGAAATGTCTGTTAAAGTCCTTGGCCCATTCTTAGTCAGGATGTCTGTTTTTTGTTGTTGTTGAATTGTGGGAACTTTTTACTCCCCCATCAGATGTAGGATTTGTAAGTATTTTCTCCCCTCCTGTAGGTTGTCTTCTCACTCTGTTATTGTGTCTCGTGATTCACAACAGTTCTTAATGTTGGTGAAGTTCATGTTACCCTTTTTTTTATTTTGTTGTCTGTGCTATTGGCATCATACTCAAAAAATCATTGTCAAATCCACCATCATCACACCTTTTTCCCTATTTTTTCCCTAAGGATGTTATAATTTTAACACTTACTTTTAAGTTTTTGGTCTATTTTAAAATTTTTTTTAATGTGGCACACTTTATGAATTTTCATGTCATCCTTATGCAGGGCCTTACTAATCTTCTCTGAATAATTCCAGTTTTAGTAACTGTGCTGAAGCGAGCACTAAAAGAAAATCCCTGAAAAAAATGTATTATCATATATATATATATATATATAATAAGTTTTGTGTACGATACACTGTACCATATCCCTAGAAGAAGCAAAGGGTTAATGCCTTGAAGAAATGAAACCAGAGACATTTGAGACTCAAACACTGAGCACTGGGAGGCTCAGGGACACAATGAGAGTTGACAGGTCGGACTGCCAGATGCTCCTCTCCCCACCCCATCAACCCCCAAAGTCCTCTTCCTGTCCTGCCTTGAATGCACATCTTGGGCATACACAACACCCCCCACTCTTGCCCCTGACAAGAGGTTGGAGAGCTTTTCCTGGATAAGCTGAGCAGGACCAAAGGCAAGACCTACAGTTATTGAAGTTTGGGAGTTTGTCTCTCCATACAATCACCCCACAGCAAGCTCATCATGCCGCTCTCCCAGACAGCCCTCTTAAATAGCCCTTACTCTTAAATAGGAAGGAACTGCTGGCAGAGGATAACGGGTAATTAAGGAAAGTGTCTAGTGAGAAAGACGGAGGTGGAGACACTCAATAGTAAAAGAAAGTGTGGAAAGACACAGACAGGGAGGAAGAATGATTCTTTATAATTTTACATTTATAATATCTTCAGAGGGAAAAGGAAAGATGTTGCATTCATGGTGAAAATGGTGCTATAAAAGAAACAAAAAATGAAAAACAATAGAGTTTTTGGAATTTAAAAATGAAGCACTAAAATTTTTTTAAATTAGTTTGTGGAATGAAATTGACAAAGTCCCACTAAAATAGAATAATAGCACAAAAACAGCAGAAAACAAAGAAAAAAGAAAAAGAAAATGTGAGGATTAATGTAAAATGAGAAAAAAAGCACTGAGGAAAATAAATGATTAAAGAAGCAACACAGGAAAATCACCTGGAACTGAAGCATGGGGTCTCTGTACTGAGTGACATAGCATATGCTTAGGGCAATATATTTGGAAGATCAGTCCCAAGGCAAGTTATTATAGGATTGGTTGTTGGCAGGATCCAGAAAAGAGCTCAAGACCTCCCAGAGAGGAAAAGCAACCGCAAAGGAAAGGGAAGAATGAATTCTGTTTCTCAGGGGCACTGTTAGATGCCAGGGGACACGGGACAGGAACTCAGAGGGAAAATGACTTTCAAAAAAACTGGAATTTGGCACACATGGAAAGTATCATGGCACCGGGCACAGTGGCTCACACCTGTAATCCCAACATTTTGGGAGGCAGGTGGCAAAAAGATTGCCTGCCCAGGGCTTCCAGACCAGCCTGGGAAATATGGCGAAACCTCATCTCTACAATTAAAAAAAACTTAGCTGAGGGTGGTGGCGCATGCCTATAGTACCAGTTACTCAGGAGGCTGAGGTGGATGGATTGCCAGAACCCAGGAGGTTGAGGCTGTGGTGAGCCATAAAGCATGCCATTGTACTCCAAATAAAATGTGTGCTTGAGGCCAGGTGTTTGTACCAGCCTGGGCAACATAGCAAAACCTAGTATCTGTAACAACAACAACAACAAAATAGCCCAGTGTGGTGGCACACACCTGTAGTCCCAGCTACTTGGGATGCTGAGGTGGAAGGATCACCTGAGCCCAGGAATTCGAGGCTGCCGTAAGCATGGTCATCATGCTCGTGGCACTGCACTTCAGCCTGGGTGACAGAGTGAGACTTCGACTCAAAATAAATAAGTAAATAAAATTTAAAAATAAATAAATAAAATATGTTGTCTCACAGTGTTAGAATTAAACCCAGGCCCCCATGGGGCACAGGGGGACAAGGTCTATAGGGCTTTCTTACTGTGGCTGAGACCCACTTCCAGAGTCCAGTGTTTACTACTGAATGCATATATCACTTCTCCTCAACCTTAAGCTGTGAAATTACATTTCAAAAGATATTTGATTTGGATGTTTGGCAAGGAATGGTTTCTTCTCCGATACAATTCATTACTTCTTAGCTTGAAAATGCTTCCTATTTGCTTTAAGGTAAATGCTATATTTTGCAGTATGGAAATCCCAAGAGGATTTCCTGAGAATTGCACAGGAGGGACTTTTTGTCATTCTTACTTCCTGCCCAAACTGTAAGTGCCACTTACAGACTGTGAGGTCATAAGTGCTTCTGGATTCCATCAGAGGTCCACCACAAACAAAAACACAATAGAATCCAGATGCTTTTTTGGGGAAACATGTCCTTGTAGGAAAAGTATGCAGAGCAAGCAGGGTATTTGTTGATGTCCCTCAAGACAGCCATTCGCATGTGAGAGAGGTTTTTACCCCTTTGCACCCAGTAAGTGGTCAGTTCCTATCTGTAGACTCACTCTCTGTATAAACATCAACTGTCTCATACCTTCTTTTAATTAACTGATTGATTAGAGTTAACTCATTGTTCTAAATGACATAAAGAGAATACAGTCTCATAAAAATACTGACATATAAATTAAGACAAGCTAAGACTCTAATAAAATTCCTAAAGCCAGAAACAATTTCCCCTGAGAACTACTTATTACAACCCTGCCACATCTAGCTGCAAATCACGGGTACTGAAGTCACACATTTCATGGCATTACAATATCTTCTAAAACTGGGAATGCCAAGGTGATTTCTTGAGTTGGCACTTAACAAAAAATGTGTGTATTTAATCAAAAATGTATTCCTCCCAAATTTTTCAAGTAGTACAGAATTATTTCATGGTTACGTCAGATAATTCTACCTGAAGAATCTCACTTTGATATTAAACTCTATGGAAATCTCTCTTGAAAGCATGCCCAGTACTCAGACAGAAAGCAAATATGAGGGGTGCCCTTTTCTGCATTGACCACTATCTATGGGATATGCAAGGCCACCTCCACTACCCTTCTCTGCTCCCTGAGTCTGTAACTATGACACAAGTTGTAGAAGGTCAGTGGAAATTCATATTCATGCTGGAACAATTCCAGGTAAAATGAGATACAGGGATTCCTCTCCCCATCCATGGGGGACACGTTCCAAGATGTCCAGTGGATACCTGAAACTGCGGATAGTACCAAGCCCCACATATATTATGTTTTTTCCCATACATGCATGACTCTGATAAAGTTTAATTTACAAGTTAGGCACAATAAGAGATTGGCAACATAACTGATAATAAAATAGAACAATTATAATAATGTGCTGAAATAAAAGTTAAGTATATGTGTGTGCACACTCTCTCCCCCTCTTTCTCTCTTTCAAAATACTGTAATATTTTTGGACTATAGCTAACTGGGAGTAACTGAAACCACAGAAAGTGAAACATGCACATTGAATACAGGAATCAAAATATGACATGTATCTCCAAAATATGTACAACTATTTTACATCAATAAAAAAGAAAATGACAAAATTCAAAATAAAAAAAAAAGGAGAGGGCTACTGCATTGTGAGATTTGGTAGAGACATGTATTCCATATTTGTAAAGTTGAAAGTCTTCTGTGGAGCATGCTAAAACATTAGCATTAAACATATGCCGCATCTTTTCAGGTAAACCACACAAGATCCTATTGCTCCTGCAAATCCTCAAATAAATCTGTTTCAAATATATATATAGCATATATAACATGTATGTATATGCATATAGCATCCAGAATCTTTTTTTTTTTTTTGGAGTTGGAGTCTCACTCTGTCGCCCAGACTGGAGTGCAGTGGCCGCTCCCACCACAGCCTTGACCTGCTGGGCTCCAGCAATTCTTCCGCCTCAGCCTTCCAAGTAGCTGGAACTACAGGCGTGCACTACCACGCCTGGCTAATTTTTTGATTTATTGTAGAGATGAGGTCTCACCAAGTTGCCCAGGCAGGTCTCGAACCCGCAGGCTCAGGCAATCCACTCACCTCAGCCTGAGCCACCGAGACCAGCTAGCATCCAGAATCTTAATGGGAACTCTGTCTTTGCTTGAATTCAATGTAATACAAGTCCCACTCCACTCAGTATAACCGCAGTGTGAACACAATGTCCCGAAGACCCCAAGCTCTAGAGAATCAAGGGAATGACCAGGCCTTGCTCTCTGATCTCCAGTGACTTACAGCCCAACTGGGGCATGAGACAGACACACAGCTCATCACTTCAAAGCGGACCATGGTGACAGCCACATGGCAGCGAGCCCCGTGGAGGCAAAGGAGGCCAGTCCCCCAGAAAGGCAAAGCTGTGCAACTCTCACATGGAGCGAAACTAAAATTCTGAGATTTGTCCCAACAGCCCCTGATGAGTTCTGTGTCACACTCGTGGAGGGATTTGCACAGCAGGAAGTCATAAACCTGGGATTCCAACTGACATCTGCCACACTATGCTTGACTTTGTGGATTCTGAATTTCATAGAGCTCAAAATAGAGCATGTTTGACTGTAGTTGCTAGCAATTCTATACTGAAGTTCTATACTTGAGGAATGGTAGGGGAAGGAGTGGCCCCAGCCTTTTCTAAAGAAGAAAGGTAGGATGGGAATTTTCACTGTCTCATTTCGAGTTCTGTTTCTGGTTAGTTGCCTCTAGCTGTATACTTAAACATTTTGAAACCAATTTTGAAGGCGTGGAAACAAGGAATAAGAAAAAGTTTCGGTTATTTCTTTATTTTCCCTTGGGGGTCAGTCTACATATTTTATTCAAATAATAAAATCCCCTCTTAGAGATGCTGAAAAATTAAAACAAAAGACAATTTCACTGAGAAATGTGGGTCATGAATTTTGTAAGCCATTCCAGAATCAGGGCTATTCAGGATTTTCAGTACATGCCATGGGCTTAAGGTTTATAGCACGTGATCTATCAAAATAAGAGGAATATTAGTCAGGAGACGACTACATATAAATTACCTTTATTTGTGTGCACAGTCAGGGTTTACAACGGGAAGATTTTATGCTGGGAATCTTTGCCATACACTTACTACGCTAAGTTGGAGAGTATATTTAAACTCAAAAAATCACAGATACCAGAGTTGGAAGAGACAGAAGTCCCCTGGTCTAATCTCCTAGAGGCTCAGATTTTCTGCCTATAAAATGAGGTTATAAGATCATTCCTGCTTTCCTCGGGCAGTCTTGAGACTAAGAAGAGTGTCACAGATGTGAAAGTGTACTGAAAAAGTGAGAGGAGCTATACAAATGCAAAATTAAATTATTACTTCTATTGTCATCCTGATAGACCCATAGAGAGATTGCTAGATGGTGAAAAAAGACTAGCTAAAAATCAGTCTTGCAATCTTGTCTGTCTGACCCCCATATTAATAATGTTCCTTTTTTGCTACACCTGTGGCCTTCATCTAGTCCTTTAGTTTTTGAATATGCTGAATGTAATTTTAAAATTTCTTTTATCATGGTCCTTAGAATTCTTCTAATATATGCTTACAAGAGTAATTAATTGAAGTTTGCTCAAATTCCTTGTTGATTGGGAAATGGTATAATGAGGTTTATTTATATGATCAGTAATTAGGTAGAAGGAAATGCAGACTGATAATGGCCAGGTGCTGTTAGGCTGGTTAAACACTTGGAAGTCTGGAGATGACTGGTCAGTTGGTAGGCAGCATGGGCTCCCAGGGTCATCCTTCTCACCAAAGCAGAAGCGGAGTCCCCACCAGAGACAGAGAGGATGGAGACATAGTGGGTTAGCGCTACAGATCAGTTTCTGGGCATGGGTAGCTTGCAGAATTCATGGGTTCCATGAGGAACTGGATATAAGGGAGGGACTCAAAAAAAACCTCAGAATTATCTTTTGGAGGGTGATCCCCTTGAAGTATAGGCTTCCCTTGCTAAGTAATTGTTCTAGGAGCCCATAGGCATCAGTGTACCAGCTAGTGTTGTGAGAGGCTGCTTTCAGCTTCAATGAATTTTTTTTTTTTGAGATTCTTTCAGTGCATTTGCCCATTTCATGATGGGTGATTTATGAGTGCACTTGCCCACGTCACACTGAGTGTTCAGCAGTTTTTGACCAAAAACAGCATAACACCCATGTCCCACCCACTCCAGTCACTCAATCCCACCCTGGGTGACTTTTTTTTTTGGTTTCCCTGGATAAAAAAACCCCTCAAAGGGAAATATTTTGCCGGTGTGGAAGAGGAGAAACAAAAAATGGCAGAAGCACTAAAAGGCATCCAAACTGATGAATTCACAAACTGTTCTGAGCAGTGGGATAAGTATCTGGATAGGCGTATTGCATCAAATGAAGAGTACTGAGAAGGTGACTGAAGTTTAAACATGTAAGAATAAATATACAACTTTTTATAATAAATTTTGGGGTTTTTTGGGTCCCCCTCATATGTTGAACCCAGAGGCTCCTGGCCGTCTCTTGGTTCTCAGTCTTCTAAAAGTTGACTTGCCTTGTGCATTTCCTAGAAAGATCAGCCATTTTACTTATTCCTCCTTTGCAGTCTGAACATCAGGGCCACCTCTGTTGCCAGCCTCTGCCTCCTGCTCATCCTCCTCCCGCTCCTGTTGCTTCGCATAAAGATACTCTTTCTGCCCTTCTGGCCACAAGCTGTATCTGATTTGTCATCTCCACCTCCATGCCAGCCTCTGCAAACTTTCAGTGTGGTTGTTTCTTTATCTGTAGGCAAAGGAGTGGCTCTGAGTTCAATGACTTTGAAAGATCTGTCACTTGGTGGAGTGCAGTGACAGAACCGAAATTCACAGGGCATAGCCCAGATTCTTCAGAAACTGACACTCACGACCAAGAGAACATGGTTTGAGAAGGAGGTGGTCTATTTCCACCTGATGCAGTGCAGACAAGGAAACGATAGATTGTGTGATCATGCACATGCCAGGCAGGGACAGGAAGCGTTAAGGAGTTTCCTAGTTACAAAGGACAGAGTTCAAGGGGCTTCAAAAAGCAAAGGCAGCTGGGCCCACAAAACCCTCCTTCCCCACAACGTCTCAGCTCTTGGAGAAGCAGAGACAGGAAGCGTGAAGAAGCTCCGGCAATTCTCTCTTCTCTAAAGCAAGTAAATAAATGAATTGGGAAATATGAGGGGAGAACCCCCCCCAAAGCCTAGAATTTATTAATAAAAATTGCACATTTATTCTTACGTCTTTAAACTTCAGTCACCTTCAAAGGACTCTCCGTTTGATGCAACACACCTATCGATGTGCATTTTCCACTGTTCAGAACAGTTTTTGAATTCATCAATTTTGATGCCTGTTAGTGCTCCTGTTGTTTTTTTACCTCTTCCATACTGGCAAAACATTTCCCTTAAAGACCTTTTTTCATCTGGAGAAACAGAAAATAGTCACTCGGGGTGGGATCAGGTGACTTGGGAGGGTGGGGCATGGGGGTCATGCTGTTTTTAGTCAAAAACTGCTGAGCACTCAGCTTGGTGCGGGCAGGTACATAGTCACAGTGGAAGAACCAGTTTTTGCCACAACTTGAGATGTATCTTCCATAACACAACTCTCACAACTACACTGGCTGGTACACTGATGCTGGTAGGTTCCTAGAACACTTACCTAATGGGGAAAGCCTGTACTACAAGAGACCCACCCTCCAAAAGATAATTCCAGGTTTTTTTGGGGGTCTCCTTACTTGCATTTTTACAGAAATTGGAAAACACTAATGCTGGGAAAAATATACCCAAAAACATTTTTTAAAAACCACTTTCCTGGGCACAAGAACTATCCTCAACAGTTATATGGATATTTTCAAAATTTAACATGAGTAATAAGCATAGCTGGTTCTACAAGTAAGCAAAATAGATGACTCCCCGGATGACATAATTCAAGTGATGTCAGCAAAAACCCAGTGGTATGCACGCCAGTGCTAATGGGAGGAGAGAGCCATGAATACAACTCCCTTTCGGTGGTTCCATGCCTGACAGGCACCGCATCATGGCCTTTGGGGCTGTCATCTTTGTGGGTTCCTTCATCAGAGCAGGGAGGGTATCCTGTGGTTGATCCCACTCAGCACTGAGGACCTGCTTTCCTGAGCAGACCCAGCCCTGCCTGCCATTGCAGGGCACAGGTTAGCACAGAATATCCTGTGGGTCCCCCTCACAGAACTGAACACATTGCCCAGTATTTCACAGGAGCAGTTGCCTACCATAGGAAAATGAGCAAAGACTGCCCTTGGGGGAAAGTTCTGCCTTCACTTGGGACCAAACTGGCGATTACAGGGAAGCCCGAATGTTTTCCAAACCAAGAAACACAAAACCCACAGGGTGAGGGGCAGGTCCAGCCAGGACAAAGGGTCAGGGCCCCATTGTATCCACACCTGTACTACATGGAGAGGACGTCCTGCCTGCCAAGCACATAGGGGCTTGCCTGCCCTCTGCCCATGCCACATCCTTTGCCCTGAGTTGGTACCATGGGCTCTGTTCCCAGTTGGAATGTGTTCTCAGCTGTGGCAACCACACAGGAGACACCAGCATGGCTGACTGAGGGCCGCCTGCAGGCAGCAGCAATAACACACGCACTTGGTGACTCAGATCAGATTCCCTCTTGGAAATCGACACCATTGCCCTCCTCAGAGTCATACACAGAGATGGGGGCCAAATTATACTTCACTTGCTGTCACGGAGCCTGCTCAGGAGCTGACACCACAGTGGATGGTGCAGAGCTTACCAGACAAGTCCCACCAGTGAGCTGCGTTGACACCTGCTCGCTGAGGGTCAGCAGGCTTCTGGGAGCCCTGGGTCTGTAAAAAGAAAAGGCCTGTGCCTGTCCCTCTCTCTGAACAGTGTTCAGAGTCCAGGAAGGAATTGCTAGGAGAAAACCGACTCCAAGATGACACAGGGCCTGGGAGGGGTCTCAGTGTGTGGGCCAACTTACCGGTTATGTCCCTAAGACAGAAGCCACTGAGATGCACTCAAGAATTCAAGATGTCTGTGGAAATTTGGAGGGAGGAGATAGGAGGAAGGTGGCCAGGAGGTCAAAAACCATTAAAAAATGAATATGTCACTTGCTCTTCTAGCCAAGCACTGGCTTCATTGCAAGGAAAAAAATCCCAGGATGTTTGTTTACTTAATGAAACATAACTTGAATAATCCATGTTTCCAAAGAGAAATGACATTTCACTTTGTCCAGCTGCTTTTCATGTTACGCTGCTGAAATAGATCAAAATCTGAGAATACTTTGTAAGTTTGCTGAAGTGAGATGGAGGAAGGGAAAAAGAAAAAGGGGTTTAAACATTATTTTTTTTTCTAAGAAAGACAATTGGGACTTAGTCTTTAGTAGAAAATTGGAGAAAAACCCAACAGTCTAAGGAATAGCCACCCGCACCCATACACACCCCCTTCGGATGATGTCAGTGATGATGTCAGGCACCCAGCAGGCATTCTACTTGAGCATGACATTTTCTGGTGTCCTGCCCCCAGAAGTAAAATGTGTTCCCTAGCAGGACTCCGACAGCCCCCTAGAAGCAGTCAGGGCCCTTAATCGTGCCTCCCTGGAGTAAATATCAGGACTCTAATTTATGCAGCTGCCTTCTTATGCACCACCAGAGTAGCTTCTGACACAAAGCCAGAAAGCACAAATCTTTTCCACAGTGGAGTGTACGCATTTAAGTGAATTCATGACACTCGGTTCTCCTCCTTTCGTAGGGACATGCTGGTGCATGGCGTCGGTCCAACCAAAGACTGGTTCTCCTGCTTCCATTTGGAGCTTGCCAGAACTCATACACATTCTGAGAAATGTGGTGTCTTGAAGGAAAAGAATCTGTGTGCAATTCCAACTTTCCAGTTATCACCATGCAAAAAAACTGCCTCAAAAGATGGTATTGTGAGAATGACTGGAAAATTATCAGACGAATTGGGAGAGTCAAAGAGAGAAATGTTAGCTTGACAACATTTTTAGGCTATCCAAAATGTACACAAGGTGCATAACAGTGTTGAGTACCCTGGTGTAAGACACCAGGAAGGGTGGTCTCAGCCTCAGAAAGAGTATAACCACACCCCAGGCCCAGACACCCCAAATAAAACTTAAACCACTTTCTGGACCAGACAGGACATGTCTACAAGGCAAGGCATGAGTATCCACTGAGTCCTTAGTTTTTAAGACACCGCTTCATTCCCTAGTTTATGTTATGTAAGAGTTAAAGGCATTTAATAAAAAAGAGGAAGAAGTGTCATTTGGAATAAGACTAATTAAGGAAAGCTCAGGAAACATGATACATTTAGAGCTTCCCAGTAAAACTGACTTTTTTTCCCAGTGACATTGAGTATCAACCTTTTTCAGATGGAAAAATCCCCAAAGTTAGCAGAGGTTTGGTTGTTTTTTTTTTTTTACCCAATTTTATTCTCTAACTTCCATATGTGAAGAGATAAGATAAAATATACGAATATGGATAAATTACTTGAAGCAATCTTCTTAGAGATGAAAAGTTGGAAATCTCTTTTAAAAAGGATTGTATTGGGAGACATCAAGAGAGAATAACAAAATAATAAATAAGCACTACCTGCTCCTACCACTGGGAGGCAGCAACCCAAAACTCACTCAACTGGGGTACCAGCATGGGTGACCCTGGCAGCCAGCCACATGGATCCAAAGTTCTGGTGGCTTGCATCAATGGGAATCATAATCTTTATAGCCCAATGAATTTGATATTATACAACCATAGATGT
This sequence comes from Tarsius wallacei, assembly GCA_963574415.1. Taxonomy (NCBI): domain Eukaryota; kingdom Metazoa; phylum Chordata; class Mammalia; order Primates; family Tarsiidae; genus Tarsius; species Tarsius wallacei. Next base: position 27,907 of record CAUYQG010064319.1, on the reverse strand, counting down.
GGGGAGGTCTACAGTAGTAATTAGTGTGTGGATGAGCATTTTAAAAAAATTATCAAAGACAGCCAAGTATTGAAAGTCCTGGTAACTACAGATGTTTGTGGATTTCTAGGCAGAAAAAGAACCAGACATTATTTAAAGGGCAAATTCAGACTAGCTTCAGACTTCCAGGTAACATTGCAGAGTCATGGGGTAACTTCCATTGTTTTGGTAGAAGAATGATCTATGTGGCCAAGCTGTCTTTTGACTATGACTGAAAGACCTTCATATATTCATATATATCGTTTTAAGAAATATGTCAACTGTGTATTTTCCTTGAAAAAAATGACTTGATGGCCTGGCACTGTGGCTCATGCCTATGATCCCAACACTATGGGAGGCAGAGGAAAGAGGATTGCTTGAGCCCAGGAAATCAAGACCAGCCTGGGTGACATTGCAAGAGCTCAACTCCATGAAAGATAAAAAAATTACCTGGGAATGGTGGTGTGTGTCTGTAGTTCTAGCTACTCAGGAGGCTCAGGCGGGAGGATTCCTTGAGCCCCAGAATTTGAGGCTGTGGTGGGCTGTGGTCATGCCACTGTACTCCAGGCTGGGTGGTAGAGTGAGATTCTGACTCAAAGCTAAGTGAAAATAATTGCTTCACAGCATCTCCCCTGTCATTTCAATTTATTCTCAACTCAAAAGTCATGTTTTCTAGGAAGTTGTTTCTTATTACCAGTTTCCCATGTCACAGGGTTCTCCACTAGGTAAGCATTCTAGGAACCCATCAGCATCAGTGTCCCAGCTAGCGTTGTTGTGAGGGGCTGTGTTCAGCTTCGGTGCTTTTTTTTTTTTGAGATTCAATGCATTTGCCCATTTCATGATGGGTGATTTATGAGCACACTGGCCCACACTGTGCTAAGTGTTCAGGAGTTTTTGACCAAGAACAGCATGACCCTAGTGCCCCACCCTCCCTATTCACCTGATCTTAGCCCAAGCGACTTTTTTTATTTCCTCAGATGAAAAAAAGTCCTCAAAGGGAAACAGTTTCGGATATGGAAGAGGTGAAACGAAATGACAGAAGCTCTAAAGGGCACCCACACTGACGAACTCAAAAACTGTTCTGAGCAGTGGGTAAAGCATTTCAATAAGTGTATTGCAGAGAGTATTTTGAAGGTAACTGATGTTTAGACACATAAGAATACACATATTTTTATAAATAAATGCCAGGGCTTTTTTGGGGGGGTCCCCTCATAGATATACACTAGCTCTGTAAGGAGATGACCTAATTGTTATTTTAAAACAATCACAGCAAACCAGTACAAACTGTCTTTTTGAAGTCAAATTTTCAGTGTCTTAAAGATAAGTCTCAGTTCTATCCAGAGAACACTTCAGAGCAGTTAAATATTCAACCTCGGAAACCAAAGTGTCCAGGTTCGAACCCGGCTCTGCCACGATTTTAACAGTGCAGCCATGGGCGAGATCTTTAACCTTTAACCTGCCTACATGTTCTCATGGCCAACATGGAGGCCCTGCTTGGTGGTGCTCTCAGAAGTATCAGTTCAGGCATTAAAACACTTGGAACGATACCTAATGCTTGGTGAGCGCTCCTAAACAGTCAGCTATTATCTCTATATCCAGTCCGAAGGGGAGAAGTCTCAGCATTTTGTGTGCCGTGTTCACCGGAATCAAGGTCAGAAGTCGCTAAGTGAAGAGACCTCCTCATTTTGGGGAAAACTGCTCCTCAGGACAGGCTTGTGCTATTCAGATCCCTTGATGTGAAACTCACAAAACGAGTTTTTCTAAACTCACTTTTGCCAGGGACTACTTGTGTTCTTTGATTAGAAGATTACCAGCACACCAAGGAGGGGACTGCAGAGCCAGCGCCTTTTGTTTTGAATGAATTAAGTCCTGCTGTTTTCCTTTACGCCTTGAGGGTCAGGGAGCTTGAAAGGAAATCTTTGACTCAGCTGAAGCTACTGGACAGAGACTGGCTTCCTCCTGAGAGCCTCCTGCTCTGTCTAGCATCCTATGCTTTGTTGCAATGCTCTACCACAGAGGTCTCCCCTGGTTGGAGCAAACTCGAAATCACAACCTGGCAGCTTCTTGTGTACTCTACCGACTCTCTTAAAGGAGCCTGTCGGTGTCACAGGAGGCTGCATCCGGAGCTGACCACCCTAGGGGAGGGACAGTTTCTGGGGCAGGTGGTCTGGCTATGCAGATAGGCTCACTTCTAGAATCTTCTCCCTTACCCAAGCTAAGAGTTGTGGCAGCACACGGTCCCATCTGGATGACCCCACAGGTGTGATAGACACACACGCGTGTGGAGTTTTCCAGCCCCCACCCAAAGTCCAGCTCATCATGCTCACCCCTACCCGAACCCCCACCCCCGGTTCTGGGCAGGGTCAGTTCATGACTGACAGTGTCAGCAACGATGGGCAAAGTCAGAGCTGAAGAGACACGCTTAAAACTTTACAATTTTCTAGAAGAGGAAATTGGATGGATCTGGAGAAAGCAGACAATGTCAGACCCATGAGGTCCCAGCCTCAAATTCGAAACCTCCCAAGAGCTTCTCTGAAGCCTCTCTCTGTCTCCAGTTCCAACTCTGAATCTTCCCCACTGGGCTTCCCTGGGGCATCAGCCCAGCCCTGCTTAATGCCATTGGTCTGCTGGCGTGGACGCAGCTGGTCTCTCCTGGCCTTGGGCCCCCTTTGCCCTGCTAGTCCCTTCACAGGACCCGGGTCATCATCTGGCTCTCAGGCCCTGGTTCCTGGGGACAGTTCTGAGTGCCAGTCACTTGTCTGGGTGACTAACCACCACCTGCCCCAAATTCCAAAGGTTCGCATTGCCAGCAGAGCCTGCATTGTTCCAGAAATGGCATGCCCTCATATGCCCAACACATTTCCAGTCAGTGCTGTGGATACATGGAATACATGAGCTCCTAGCATCATTCTGGCTACGATTGTCCTCAGAAGTCCTTCCTCATCCTGCCATGCTCCACCAAGAACCTGAGATACAAAAAATGATCTGACTAGAACCTGTCAAGTTGAAGCCTTACCCTGGAGAATGTTGGGCATGGGGATTTACTTGTGTATCACTTGAGATGAGAAGCAGCCAGCCTGTGCTGGGATGAAAGGGAAGGGCCCTTCTTATTTCCTGTTGCACTGTGTAAAACCTGTTACAGATCTTCCACTCTGTTTTTGTGTGGACGTAGTGGGCTGCCTGGGCTTCATTTTCCATAAAACCGTCTTTTATACTAACGAAGTAGCTGCCACAGTGTGCAAAGGTGTTCTAAGGATAAGTGGCAACGTCTGTAAAGTGCTTGGAGTTCTCTGAATAAAAAGCACAGTAGAAGAATAGAGCATTAACACGGTATTATTCTCATAAGGAGTGGGTGGAATCGCAAAGAGAAATCATGTCAGAGTTGTAAGGAAACTTAAAAGTCTGAGACTTTAAAAGGCTGGGATTATTAAAACACCCAGTTGTTTGACAGGAGAAAATTAAACTGTTCTCTTGTCTCAAAAGACATAATGCTACTTTCTCATTACTTAAGTACCCCACAATCTCTTCTTCCTCCACCAAGCTCTCACTGAAGTCAAGAAAGTAAAAAGTTATCATATAGGTACCTATACTAGTGACAATCTCATCCAGGAAGAAAAAGCTGTGTCTTTCTTGTCAATATCAGCACCTATAGTTATGGTTATGACTGAGATCCAAGACACAGCATCCACATATACAGGCTGTTTTTAGTTTTTATTTATGAAAATGTTATGAGGCTTCATGTCTACGCAAGATGGGGAGATGGAACCATCTAGCTGCATGAAACCTGACTCCGAAAGGGATGCAGCCCCAAGGAAAAGGGAGATGCCAAGGACCCCTGTGCTGGAAGAGAGACCGCAAAGGAGCATCTTTCTCCCTGGTCTTTTAATGGAAAAAAGTAAAGGTTTATAAAAACACAATAACTGCATCCAACTTGCATCTGGAATCCAAACCCCTACTGTATTTGCATGGTATGAGAACTACCACACAGGAAAAGGAGAGGTCTAAGGATAGACTTCAGGGAGGCGATATCTCAGGGCCACCTGTCAAGAACAAAGCAGATTCATCGGGAAGGACATCATCTCCATCCAAGCCACACATGCTTCCCACAGAACAAAGATGTCAAAGTAAAAATGACAAAACAGGGGAGAAAATACATACAGAAGAATCTGTGCATACAATGCAATGAAGATTGGCACTCTGAAAATTTCAGAAACTAGAACAAGTAAAAAACCTATAAGTGCATTTGAAATTCTTCTAGAAGAATTCAAAACCATAATTAGAGAACAAAATATGATGAAGAAAAGAGCTGGCAGATTTGAAAAAGAACCAAATAATAGCTTCTAGGAATAAAAATATTGTCATGGAAAATTTTTAAAAATGAAATAAACAACATATTGGATAAAATTAATGACAGAATTGGTGAACTTGAAGGTAGAACTGAGGATTATCTATGATACAACCACAGGGTAAAAAGCTAGAAAGTAATTTAAAATTGTAAAAGCCATGGAACATAAAAGGATAACATCTAGGAGAGTCTTTTTTTTTTTGAGTTGGTGTCTCACTCTGTCACCCAGACTAGAGTGCAGTGGCACGCTCCCAGCCACTGCAGCCTCGACCTGCTGGGCTCCAGTGATCCTTCAGCCTCAGCCTTCTAAGTAGCCGGAACTACAAGTGTGCGCCACCACGCCTGGCTAATTTTTTGATTTATTGTAGAGATGAGGTCTCACCAAGTTGCCCGGGCGGGTCTCGAACCCGCAGTCTCAGGCAATCCACTTGCCTTGGCCTCCCAAAGTGCTCAGATTATAGGCTGAGCCACCGAGCCCGGCCTAGGATAGTCTTAATCAGAGCACCAGAAGGAGAAAATAAAAGGGATGACAGAGACGATGTTCTCAAAGAGACAAAGGTAGAGAATTTTCATTGAAAGATAAGAATACTCAAATTGACAAAACATCAGTATTCTAAGCAGGATAAACATCCACACTTGACATTTGTATCAGTCAATGTTCTTCAGAAAACCAGAACCAATAAGAGATAGATTGATCAATCAGTTTGTCAATAGATAGATAGTGATATAGATGTCGATGTAAAGAGATTTATCATAAGAAATTGGCTCCTCTGATTATGGAGGCTAGCAAGTTCAAAATCTATAGAAATGATTCCTGGTTGGAGTCTAAGGCTGGAAACTGCTGTAGAACAAGGAAGAGCTGATGTCCAAGTTCAAAAGCCATCAGTCAGGAGAATGTTCTCTCACTTGGGAGAGGATCAGTTTCTAGTTCTATTCAAACCTTCAGCTGATTGGATGAGGCCCACCCCCATTATGAAGGGCAATCTGCTTGCTCAGTGTACCAATCTAAGTGTTAAACTCATCCAAAAGTACTTTCACAGAAACTCGCAGAATAACGTTTGACCAAATATCTGGGTACCCTGTGGTGCAGTCAAGTTGACACATAAAATTAACCACCACAGAGTCCTTACTAGTAAAATTGCCAAACACCAAAGACAAAGAGAAAGTTTGAAAATAATCAGAGAAAACAGATCTTTAACCTATGAAGAAATGAAATTTGAACCTACAGAGATTCTTCACAGATCAGAAAATATTTTAATGATATCTTCAAAGTTCTGAGGAAAAATAAGTGTTAACGTAGAATTTTCTACTCAATCTATTATTCAAGAGTATGGGAAAACAAAGACTATTACAGAACAACAAGGGCTAAGAGAATTTACAACTCTTACATCATATCTGCAGAATGTTTTTCAGTTAAACGGAAGCTGCAATTAGAAAAATGTGGGTGTCAAAAGTAATGACAGTAAACATATGAGAAATTCTAAAGAAAGTGACAGGAAGTGGCATCTGCAAGATGACAGAATAGAAGTCTCCAGTGTTTGTCCCCTCACAGATACATCCACTTGAATAATCAGCCACATGCAAAAATGCTTTCATAAGAACTGAGGAATCCAGATGAGAGATATAGCACCTGAGTGGAGAACAGAAATAAGTAAAGATGCACTAAAGAGGGTAGAAAGGGCAGTTTCATGTTACCTGTGCCACCCTCTCCCAAGTTCAGCATTGAGAGAGAGAGAGTTATCCTCCTCATGGGGAAGGAGAGAGAAGTAAGCACTCGACTTTGCTGTGGACCCCAGCATCAGGCCTACTCCAGTAAACCCTGGTGCCAGGTAATCCTCCCAGACTCCAGCCACAGGTTCTTTGGCCATTGGGTCAAAGAAGAAATAAAGAAAAAAATGAAAGTACTTCTTGAGACACACAAAAGTGGAAACAAAACATACCAAAACTGTGGTATACAGCAAGAGACATTCAAAGAGGGAAGTTTACAACAACAATGAATGTCTACATTAAGAAAAAAAAAATCAAAAAACCTAATTTTACAACTCAAGGAACTAGAAAAAATAGGAATAAACTAAATTAAAAGTTAGCAGAAGGAAATAATAAAGAGCAGAAATAAGTGAACTAGAAACTAGAAGAGCAATAGAAACGATAACACATATAAGAGTTGTTTTTCTAAAGATAAACAAAATTGGCAAAACTTTAAACTAATTAAGCAAAAAGAGAAGATTCACATAAACAAAATTATAAATGAAAGAGGAGACATTACAACTGATATTACAGAAATACAAAGGATAATAAGAGACTACTATAAACAACTGTATACCAACAATTAGATAACCAAGAAGGAATGAATAAATTTCTAGATGCATGTAACCCACCAAAACTGAATAGTGAAGAAATAGAAAATCTGAACAAAACAATGAGTAAGGAGAATGAATCATTAATCAAAGACCTCCCAACAAAGAAAAGTTCAGGACCTGATGACTTCACTGATGAATTCTACCAAACATTTAAAAGAGAATTAATGCCAATTCTTCTTAACCTCTTCCAAAAAACTAAAGAGGAAAAAACACTTCCAAATTCATTTTATGAGCCAGAATTATTCTGATACCAAAGTCAGACAAGAACACTACAAGAAAAGAAAATTTCATGCCAATATTCCTGGTAAACAAAAATGCAAAACTTCTCAACAAAACACTAGGAAACCAAATTCAACAGTACATTAAAAGAATCATCCACTATGGTCAAGCGGAATTCACCTCACAAATGCAAGGATGGTTCAATATGGGCAACTCTATAAATGTGATACACTACATTAACAGAATGAAGTACAAAAACCATATGATTATCTCAATAGATGCAGAAGCAGAATTTGATAAAATTCAACATGGGAACAGAGTTTTCATGATAAAAACTATTAACAAATTAACTAAAAAATAAATTTTACTCAACCCTATAAAAGCCATATATGACAAACCCATAGCTAACATTGTACTCAATGGTGAAAAGCAGAAGGATTTTCCTCTAAGATCAGGAACAAGTTCACTCTAGCCATTTCTATCTGATACTGGAGGTCCTAACCAGAGCAATTAGGCAAGAAAAAGGAATAAAAGACATTCAAATAAAAAAGAAAGACATAAACTTGCCTCTGTTTATAAATGGCATGGTCTTTAATATGGAAAAAGACTATACACAAAAAATTAGAAAGAATAAAACATAAAAAATCAGTTGCATTTCTAGACATTAACAACAAACCACCCAAAAAAGAAATTTTTAAAAATCCCACATAAAGTGACATTAAAAATTAGTTAGAAATAAATTTAACCAAGGAGGTAAAATATCGTAAAATAAAAACTATAAAACACAGCCAGACGTGGTGGCTCAGCCTGTAATCCCAGCACTTTGGGACACTGAAGCGAGTAGATTGCCTGAGCCTGAGAGTTCAAGACCAGCCCGGGCAACTTGGTGAGACCTTGTCTCTACAATAAATAAAGAAATAATTAGCTGGGTATGGTAGTGTGGGCCTGTACTTTTGGCTACTTGGAATGCCGAGGTGGAAGAACCACTGGAGCCCAGCAGGTCCATACTGGGGTTGCCATGAGTGTGCCACTGCACTCCGGCCTGGGTGACAGAGTGAGATTCTAACTCAAAAAAAAAAAAAAACTATAAAAGCATTGCTGAAAACATGGAAGATGACACAAATAATTTAAAAATACCTCGTGTTCATGGATTGGAAGAATTAATAGTTTTAAAATGCCCATATTACCTACAATGGTCTTTAGCAGCAGTCCCCAACCTTTTGGCAACAGGGACTGGTTTTGTGGAAGACAATTTTTCCACAGACTGGGGTGTGGGAGAGGAATGTGCAGTCAAATCTCATAGCTAATGTTCATCTATATTTGCAGCTACTCTCCCATGCTAGCATCACCACCTCAGCTCCACCTCAGATCATCGGGCACTAGATTCTCATAAGGAGCATCCAAACTGGATCCCTCACATGAGCAGTTCACAAAAGCGTTCTCCTATGAGAATTTTTTTTTTCAGAGATGAGGTTTCACCAACTTGCCCATGCTGATCTCGAATTCCTGGACTCAAGCACTCCTCTGGCCTCAGCCTCCCAGAGAGCTGGGAGTACAGATGTGAGCCACTGCACCTGGCTTTCTATGAGAATCTAATGCCACCTCTGATCTGACAGAAGCTCTGCTTGCCCACCCCTCTCCTCTTCTCCTGCTGTCCATTTGGGTTCCTAACAGGTTACAGACTGGTACCTGTCTGCAGCCTAGGGACTGGGGACTCCCAGTCTATAGAGTAAGTGCAATCTCTATCAAAATTCCAATAGCATTTTCCACATAAATAGGAAAAACAAACCTAAAACTCAGATGGGATTACAAAATAGCCAAAGAATTCTTGAGCAAAAAGTACCAAACTAAAGGTATGACACTACTTGATTTCAAAAAATCCTATAAAACTATAGTAATCAAAATAGCATGATATTTGCTTAAAAACAAACATACAGATCAATGGAATAAGAGTCTAGACATGAATCCACCCATTTGTGATCACTGGTCTTCCACAAAGATGTCAAGAACACACAATTGAGAAAGGACCATCTCATCAATAAATATTGCTGGGAAAATTGGATATCCACAAGTAGAAAAATGAAATTGAACCCTTAGCACACACAATATTCAAAAATCAACTCAAAATAGATTAAAGATATAAATGTAAGACCTGAAATTGCAAAACTACTAGAGAAAAACATAATTGGTCTGGGCAGTACTTTTTTTTATATGACCACAAAAGCATAGGCAAGAAAAACAAAGATAGACAAATAAGATTACATCAAACTAAAAAGCTTCTGCACAGCAAAGAATGCAATTTGTGGAATGAAAGAACATAATTGCAAACCATACATCTAATAAGGAGTTAATTTTCCAAAATACCTAAAGAACTCAGCTCAATAGCAAGAAAATAAAAAACTCACTTAAAAAATGGGCAAAGCATCTAAGTGGACATTTCTCAAAAAAAGATGTACAAATGGTCAACACAAGTATGAAAAGATTTCAGTAGCACTAATCATTAGGGAAATGCAAGTCAAAACAACAATGTGATAGCACCTCACACCAGTTAGAATGGTCATTATCAAAAGGGCAAAAGATAGCAAGTGCCGGCAGGGATGTGGAGAAAAGGGAACCCTTATGGAAGACTGATAGAAATGCAAATTAGTACAACCATTATGGAGGTTCCTCAGAAAACCAAAAGTAGAATTACCATGTGATCCGGCAATCCCACTCCTGGGTATGCATATCCAAAGGTCATCAAATCAATATCTTGACATCTGCACTCCATGTTTATTGCAGTGTTATTCACAATACCCATGATATACAAATCAACCTAAGTGTTCACTGACAGATGAATGGATAAATAAAATGGGATACATCGACGCACATAAATGAAATATGATTGAACCTTTAAAAAGAAGAAAATTCTGCCATCTATGACAGCATGACTGAACTGGGAGGACATTGTGCTAAGTGAAATAAGCCAGGCACAGAAAGACAAATACTACGTGATCTCACATGTACGTGGAATCTGAAAAAGTCAAACTCATGGAAGCAGAGAGTAGAATGGTGGTTGCCAGGGCCTGCGGGAAGGAAGGGACAGGGAAACATTGATCAGCAGTGTCAGTCATATGGGATGAAGAAGCTCTGGAGATCTGATGCACAGCGTGGCAACTGCAGTTACTAACACTGCCTTGTGTGCTTGAAATTTGCCACAAGCATAAGGAGTTCTGGAACGTTCTCGCGACCCACACCCACAAAGGTCATGATGTGAGGAGTTGGGTATGCTAATTGGCCTGACTGGTAATCATTTCAACATGCACGCATACATTAAAACATCATGCTGTACACCTTCAATATGTACAAATTTTACTTTTCACTTAAACCTCAATAAAACTGAAAAGAAATAAAGAAACTGGTAAACATAGAGGTTAGTCTGAAAGTGAATTACCTAAAAAATAATCATGAATCTAGTTCATCATTATTATTGGTAGCATTACTATAATTATTGTTTGGTTAAAACAAAAATGAGATAGCCTTCTACATTTATTAGATGAGTGAAAATTTAAAAGTCTGACAAGTCCAAATGTTGACAAAGATCTGGACCATCAGAAACTGATGCTGGGAGTTTAAATTGATATAATTAATTTGGACAGTGTTTTGGCTACCCAGTAGTTCAACTCCACGGATGATAAAAAGCATGTCATTTTGTAACATTTAAAAGTATTCACAGGCCGGGCACAGTGACTCACATCTATCATTCCAGAAATGCAGGAGGCAGAGGCAAAAAGATTGCCTGAGTCCAGGGGTTCAAGACCAGCCTGGGCAATTAGGTGAGACCTCATCCCTACAATAAAACCAAAAAAATTAACCAGGCCTCGTGGCACATGTATGGCTCCAGTTACTTGGAAGGCTGAGGTAGAAGGATTGCCTGAGCCCAGCAGATCAGAGCTGGGGTGGCCGTGAGCCTGCCACTGCACTCCAGCCTGGGCTACAGAGTGAGACTCCAACTCAAAAAAAAAAAAAAAGCATGCAAAGCATACTCCATGTTATATTTTTAGATATGCATGTGAATGAAAGCTGCTAAATTCAGACTAGTGGTTTCTTATGGAGGAGGAAAGGCAATCAGATTGACTGTGGGTAAATAGGAAGATTTATTTATATCTTTCATGATTACCTTTTAAAGCATGACTTCTAAATTTACAAGACCACAAACCATAGGCAAAGGGACTTTCCCTAGAGATCTTATTTCAATTTTTTCTGATATTTTATTTGCAAAGATGACATATTGAGAGAGCAAAATGCATAATGCAATTAAATTTAAGTTAAGTCGTGTGTTTTTTGGGACAGGTCGGGATAGTCACCTTAGTAATGGCTCTTTATTGGGTGCCCAGGTATGCTATACACATTAACTCATTTCATTATCACACCTGCCTTACAGGTATCATGTGCTTCAGTTTTAGAGAAGATAAAACTGAGGTTCAGGAAATTAATTGATAAAACTTAGATGACACTAGTCTGTGTGCCCCCAGCAACTGTGCTGACTTCTGGGAGCGACTGTGCCTTCCCCAACTCAGAATTTAAGCCAGCCCCTGGCACCACCAGCACTAACAATATTTCACATTTGTCAAGTGTGAGTTCTGTTCCTGACCTTTATCTGTGAAATGTCTCTTCATCAAGACATCAGCGATCAGACAAATGGGGCTCTGGCATGTACCCATTTCATGGATGAAGAATGAAGCCCAAATTAAGCAACTTGCCCATAAGAGGAGGTGCCTCAACCCTACCCAGCCCATCTGCTTCCAAACCTACCCCCTCACCCATCAGCTACCTCCCTAGGGTCGGAGGTGGGGTCCTCACACAGTGACAAGAGCACTGCAGCTAGCCTCTGGCTGCTAACTATTTTTTTAAAAATATCTTCCTGGGAATATGGAATCAAGTGTGTACCAACCACGATGACTCTGGCAGACTAGATTAAAATCTCTGGTCTCAGTTGGGCATGGTGGCTCATACCTGTAATCTCAGCACTCTGAGAGGCAGAGGCGAGAGAATTGTCCAAACCCAGGGGTCCGAGACCAGCCTGGGCAACTTGGTGAGACTTTGTCTCTACGATAAATCAAAAAATTAGCTGGGCATGGTGGTACACTCCTGTGATTCTAGCTACTTGGAAGGCTGAAGCAGAAGGATCACCTGAGCCCAGCAAGTTGAGGCTACAGTGGCTGTGATCCTGCCACTGTACTCCGCCTGGGTGACAGAGTGAGACTCCAACTCAAAAAAATAAATAAATAAAAGCTCTGGTCACAGATTTGCAGTCAAGCATGCACAACAGTTCTCAGAGAGGGCCCATCCTGCAGATGAACGGCCCCCTGCCACTCCGGCTACCCTGACTGCCTGTACCTCTCGTCTGTACCTTCATACTATGTCCCACTCCTGAAGTAGGGCTTGGATTCCCCAGATCAGCACAGAAAACAGACTCAGCCACTATCTACTCACATTCACTGAGAACAAATGAGGTGATTTACTCCGCACGTCCAGCACCTGCGGCGCCCAGTCAGCAGAGACGCCTTTCCTGATGCCCCTTGTCTTTTCACAGGGGGAAAAAAGTGTTAGTGCCAGGAAATTGCTTCAGAGACGACGGCCTCTTCCTAAAAAAGAATGGTCCGTCACCCCCACACCCTGCCCATGTCTTAGCTGGCATTCTTACTGGCGGAACTAGTGAGTCATTCATTCATTCAATCAGTATTTCTTGTGTACCTACTATGTGCTCGTGAGGAGTCTAGGAGCTAAGGATGAAGTCCCCTGTGTTCCTGCGGAATGATTGTATAAATGTTCCCAGAAATGTCACTTTTAAAACCTTTTCTATTTTGAAATAATTTTAGATGTACAGAAGAGTTGCAAAAATAGAGCCTAATGTTCCCGTCCCCCTCTTTCCTTCACTGTTAGCATCTTACATAACCATGGCACATTTATCAACATTCAGAAATTACCATTGGTACAATACTCATAACTGAACTACAGTCTTTATTTGGACACCACTTTTTTGATGTCCTACTTTGTTGAAAGTACTTCTTTTTTTTTTCTTTCTTTCTTTTTTTTTTTTTTTTTGAGTTGGGGTCTTGCTCTGTTGTCCAGGCTGGAGTGTAGTGGACTGGTTTGATCTCCTGGGCTCAGGCAATCCTTCTGCCTCAGCCTCCCAAGTAGCTGGGACTACAAGCCTGTGGTACCATGCCCGGCTAATTTTGTTTGTTTTTTGTAGAGTCCGGATCTCACTATGTTGCCCAGGCCGATCTTAAATTCTTGGGATCAAGCAATCCTCCTGCCTGGGTCTCCCAAAGTGCTGGGATTATAGGAGTGAGTCACTGCGCCTGGTCTGGAAGTATTTCTTAGGCATGCCTTGGGTTGATCACATGAAGGCTGCATTTCTTGTCTCTGTCTGTAGAAAGTTGAATCACAGCACCAGAGAACATCTGAGTGATCATTTTACTTGATGTTTGAATCTCAGTTTCTTGATCCACAAAATAAGCCAATGTCCTTACACATGTAGCACAAGAGACTGCACACTCAGGATTAAGTCCACTCAGGATTAAGTTTTCCCTCTTCCTCTGAGAGGAATGAACAATTAACATCCTAACACAGACTCATTTACTAAATTAGTGTCAATCACAAAGCTCATTATGTGAAAAGTCAGGATTCAAAGCGAGATGTTCTGACTCCCTACTTAATCTTTAACAAGAATGTTCGTAAATGGTATTTTCCTCCTTTTATAGATTAAAAAATGGAGACTCCATGTGATCGCACCAACTTTATTTTTACTTAAATGGATATCCATATAGGGCATGGACACACGGAACAGGTTGGACTGCCTGTGTTTATCCAGACACAGGCAAATGGATGCGTGAGGGGTATTCACCCCGAGAGTGACCGCAACTCTAGATAGTGACTTACCGTTCCCTATGACACTTTCTGGGTAAAACTGAGGCCTAAGGGTGGTCTATTTGAGAGGGACATTTTTGACAATGATTATAAAGTCTCTCTGGGAAAAATGGCAGAAATGACATAAGATATTCGGTTAGTTATATATTTCTGAAATGTATTCACTTTTATAAGTAGTAATGGCTACAGAAAAAATAAATTCTAAACTTGTCTAATTCTTACAGAGCAAACACCTGAAAGTGTCAGGAAAACTTGCATTTTCTTCTCTACAGTAAATAAGAAGTACATAGTAAACACAGTGCCTGTTTTTAAACCTTTTTGGATATTGGTAAAATTTCTTTAATTTGAATTTTGTCTTCTTAGTGTTTCAGTGAGTTGACCCATCATTATTTGCATAAGACATTTCATATTTAATTTAAAATTGTTGTGTCATTTGTGATATAAATATTACTGATATTAATATATCTTTGAAGTGAGGGCCTTACATGAATTTATGGAAAGTACTAACGTTTTTACATAAAAGTTTGAATGGAAAGTTAATTTTTTTCTTAAGTTTGAACTGAAAATTCATTGGGGTGTTATTATCTTGCTTTTATGGGTACTCCTGTATTTCACAGGGACAGTGTTTGAATATAGGGTGCTGACTCTGATCCTTGGGGTTTTCATGTGACTTGGAGTAGATACACTGTATCTCCTTTCAAACATTTTCCAAAAATCCTGAATTCTGAAACCTAGCCAGTCCAGGGTTTTGATAAAAGGATTGTGAACCACTGTTGCCTTTTTTGTTATTTTAGGCTATTTATTTTAAACAAGTTTCCAGTAGTGAGGGCCCTGGTCTAAGACTACAAATGTTTTTATTTAAAAGCATTGTTCCAATTTGTGATACCATTAATAACTTCAGGATATCTATTTCCCAACAACCTCCCCAGCACTCAATTTCATTTAAAAAATAATGTTTGCTAGCTTTAACAGGATTAAAATAGTAGCACACTAGTGTTTTAATTTGCTTTTGCCTAGATATTAATGAATTGATTCATTTTTCCAAATTATGATAATTTGAATAATAATCATTTCCTGACATCCGGCACTCAGTGTTTTAGAAAACTCAGGTCACAGTTTCTTATGTGAAGTGTCTTTGGATTTTACTTACACATTCACCTATACATAATACGGTTATTAATTATTTTTAGCTACTTGTATTATGTGCTGTATATATTGACATTTCCCATTACATTTATCACAAATGTTTATCCAGGATGATGATGATGATGATGATTTTACTCTTAGTTATATCAGTTTTCATGATACAAAAGTCAGGCCTTTCAGCTTTTACTTTGTAACTCCTTAAATTGCTCTGATCATTAGAAAACTCTCAGTTCTAAATAGCTAGCTAGTATCCTTTAAAAACAAATTAAAAGTGATATATTTACTGTTTTCTTGACTTAAACATGGATATACTCATGACCCAGATTGATTAGAAAAGTTAGTTCATTCTCAGTAAACCACTAGTTTATTATAAATGTATTTAACTCATAATATATAATTTAATCAGACAGTGTCAATACTCAAACTTAGTTAACTGACCTCAGCCGACCTTGATCTCACCTTTTCTCTGTTGCTTTTATAAAGATGTTCACAGCTTGGAGCTTCTCATCTTATGGCATGCAGTGCTCTCTGCAAGCTCATCTGCACATCCAGGGTGAGATCAGGAGAGGTTTGCGATGACGTAACGTTTCCTACCTCAGGGACTGTTTCATATTCTCAGGGGTAAGAGAGAACTGATGCTTGCACTCAAGGATTTTACAATTTATTTAGGATGCCAAGTTACAGTTCAGGAAACACACTGAAAGTCAGAAACAGCAAAGGAGTGATCAGAACCATCAGTTCAGAAAAGGACAGAGCGTGGGACTAAATTAAGTGATTAATTTGATATACAGCGCTCATTAGAAGACTGTCCTCAGGTTCATTCTCTAAACATTGATTTTTGGAAAAATTTTTAATAAAATACTCAGTAAAATGGGCCGAGATAAAATTAATAAAAGAAACTGAGACCTTAGGAAGTAAGTTTAAGAATGTTACACTAGAGCCAGGGGTCACCACAACACAAAGTTATTTGCTATGCTATCTCAGAAAATGGAGGGAGGGCCAGCACACATGGGAGTTACCTAGAAATGAGGTCACAGGGAAAGGTGTACCAGCCTCACTGTGTGCATGCCATCAGAAAAGGCTGCTGGAGCAAACACACGAGTCTCAACACCCAACATGTTCTCAACAATATCCCCAAAATACACAGGATTACAGCATCTTCCCACAGCAGGGAAATAATACAGCACAGGCATACAGCCCAGAAAAGACATTCTAGGAGGAACACAAGTGCATGAGGGCCAAAAAGCCACATTTCAGATGATTTAGCTTGATTGTCAGACCATATTTAGAAAAGTTAATATGTTAAGAATAACTGTGTGTGTGGAACCAATGACCAGTCACACCACTTGAAGTAGTTATTAAAAATTAGATTTTTCTGAGATTAAAAAAAAGCAGTAAGTTTAAAAGTTTACTGAATATTTTTCTACATTCATTAAGATGACTATAACACTTTTCTAATTTAGTCTATCCATGTGGTCTTAGATTATCAACAAATAGTCTAATAACTGTCTATAAAACTTAGTAATAATTTTTTTAAAATTCAGTCCAATTTACTATTTTTTTTTAGAATTTTTTAGAATTATTGCTTTTATAGATTTATAAGAGAGATTGGCTTATAATTTACTTCTTCCCACTATCCCTGTAATATCAGAAATATCACACAGAAGTCCACTACCACTATCTTTAGTCAGGAAAGTACTAGACATAAGCAAAAGAAATTCTTTAAAATACTGGAAAGGAAAATAAAAAATTACCACATTTACAGACAACATTACTAACTACATAGAAAACACAGTGAAACATAAAGACAAGTTGTTAGAATAAATTCAAGTTTATTTCATAAAAACCAATGATCTCTGTGATGAGTTACAACCATTTAGAAAATGTGATTTAAATAATATGCTGTTTTTTTTTTGTTGTTGTTGTTTTTTTTTTTTTGAGTTGGAGTCTCACTCTGTCGCCCAGACTGGAGTGCAGTGGTCGCTCCCGGCCACCGCAGCCTCAACCTGCTGGGCTCCGGCGATCCTTCCGCCTCAGCCTTCCGAGTAGCCGGAATTACAGGCACGCGCTACCATGCCCGGCTGATTTTTTTATTTATTGTAGAGATGAGGTCTCGCCTGCCCAGGCGGGTCTCGAACCCGCGGGCTCAGGCAATCCACTCACCTCAGCCTCCCAAAGGCGCGGGATTACAGGCTGAGCCACCGAGCCCGGCTATAATATGCTGTTTTAATAGCAACTGGAACTACAAAGTAATGAGTACTAAATCTAATGAAAGGCGCTCATTATCTTGTTGCATAAAACTATGAAAACGTCTTTGAAAAAGTTTTAAAAAGAAATTTAAAAACATGTGAAGCAGTAACATGTTCCTGAGACAGGAGGGCTCATTATTACAACAAAGACACCAATCTTCCCCAAATTAATCTGAAAGTTATATGTAATTCCAATCTAAATCTTTACAGGGTCTTTCTGATAAGATGACTCTAAAATTACTGTGAAAGAACAAAGCATCAAAAACAGCCCAGACCATTTTGAGGCAGAAAAAGTTAGAGGCATTTTTCATACCAGGTATCAAGAGGTGAGTTAGTCTTTGGTGGGTGAACGAGACAGTGAGGTAATTGTGCAAAGATGGAATAAAAGGCAAACTTAGAAACAGACTCATATATAAATGGAAACTAAAATACAATAAATGCACAATACGTTTTAAAATAAACGTATGTGGGCTGGATGTAATGGCCTATGCATGTAATCCCAGCACTTGGGAGGGCGAGCTGGGAGGACCGCTTGAGTCCAGGCATTTGAGAGCAGCTTGGGCAACATAGCAAGACTCCATCTCTACAAAAATAAATTAATAAGTAAGCCAGGCATAGTGGCTGGCACCTGTATTTCCAGCTACTTGGGAGTCTAAGGCAGGAAGCTCATTTTGAGCCCAGGAGTTTAAGGCTGCAATGAGTTATGATTCCACCACTGCCCTCCAGCCTGGGTGACAGGGCAAGAGCCCATCTCTAAAAACATTTTTAAAAATAAATAAGCAGTGCATGGACAATTGTGTGTTTTTTTTGGGGGGGGGGGCGTTAGTAAATAATAAAATTGACTCCCTACCTCGCGTCATATACACAAATCAATTTAGGAAGAAAGGAAAAACCTCTAAAACTTTGGAAAAGTTAGAAGACAATTTGAGAAAATATCTTTAGGCTGTAGGAGCACAAATCATAAACATAACTACTAGTAAAATTGAGAACTTTCAAATTAAAAACTCCCACTCATAAGCCATAATAAAGAACTCAAACAAATTGATACATAGAGATGCTTAGGGTGAATATAGATAGGAAAGGACATGTATCCAGAATATTAAAAGGACTACACATCAACAGGAAAAACACTTGACATTCAAAGAAAAATGAGCAAAAGAAATTAAAACAGCCAAAAATTATTCGATAGAATTATTCGATAGAATAATTTTTATAATATAAAAATATAAAATGAAGAACCAGCCTAAATGTTTTTCAAAAACAAATAAAACTGAGGCATATTTGTATAACTGGATCTCATATAACATTGGAAAAATAAATAAACTAGTGCTATATGTCAACACATGAAAAAGCAAGTCGTAGAATAATAAAGACCTTTTACTGGATATTGGGAAGAGCTTGGGATGGGTGCTGTACTTTCATGATTTAGTCTGCTGCCAGCATAAAAGACATGCACAAGAGAACTCTCCTTGTCTTTGGGGGGCAGGGTAGAAAAATTCACCCCAAAATATGGCTTCTCTGACTTTCCTGCCTCCACTTAGCTACTGAGAAACTGATTCCCTTCATTTTATTGCAGAGAAGAAGAAGAGCACGGTAAGGGCCACACCTGAGCAAATCTTTTTACAAACCAATGCCGGTCTCTCCGGCTCCTTCAATTTCCAAAGATGACTGTTTGCAAATCATCCTCTGGTTCCCCATCCATTCATTCCTCAGCCATGTGCTGCCTCTCAATAGAATTCCTCTTCCTCCCCTTCCCACAACCTGTTCTACCATCATGCAAGCCCCATTTTCTCTATAACCCTTAGATGGTATTTAAGTCTCTGTAACTCATTGGGAAATTGAGTCTTCATTTTGAAGCCCCCTGTGTATACACGTTAAGTAAACTTTGCCTGCGTTTCTCCTGTTAATTAATTTTGCCTCGTGCTAGTGATTTTTCAGAGACCCTTTCGGGGCCAACAGCCATGGCTCCCACACTATGGAATTATAAGTTTTGCGTTTCCCACTTTCAAATATTCTCCTGCCAGTGTGCTTCAGAGTCCCTGGTTCTGCTAACACCACTGTTATTTCAATGTCAAGGACATGATAGAAATATTTATGTTTCATTTTCTGTGCCAAAAGAAGTAGTTAAATATGTGGGCTGCAGAAGCAAACGGTTCACAGTCACACAGCTTCCAACAATGCCACAAAGGAAAAGACAAGGGTAGTCCTGGAGAAAGGGAAGCCTCACAGCAGGAAATCAGGTGCAGAGAAACACAGTATGCACACAGGTTCAATGACTCAGTGTCCAAACCTTAGTACAAGATTTTGGAAAGAAGCTGTGTGTGTGTGTGTGTGTGTGTGTGTGTGCGTTTGTGTGTGACTTGACCCTCCAGTGAAGAGGCACCATGACCAGGCACTAGAGCTCCATGACGCAGTAGGACCTTCTGGAGACTCCAGCTTGGTATTCTAATGTATGCCACTGCAATTTGGGCAAGTTACTCAACCCCTCTCTGCTTCAGTTTCTTCAAATGTAAAATGAAGATGATAATAGAATCAATCTTGTCAAAGTGCTATGAGAATTAAATGCTTTAATACACGTTAGAATTAATATGCACAAGGACAGAATTTGGTACATACAAAATGTTCAATAAAAACAAAGTTATCATAATCCTCACCACCATCACCATCATCACCTCCATTATTATCACCACCACCACCATCATCATCATCATCATCATCACCACCACCACCACCACGACCATCCCCACCATCATCTCCAACATCACCACCATCATCACTACCATCACCACGATCATCACCATCATCACCACTATTATGAGTACCATCATCATTATCATTACTGTCATCATCATCAACATAACCATCATCATCACCAGCATCATCACCATCATCACCACCACCCCCATCACCACCATCATCACCATCACCACCACCATTATGAGTACCATCATCACCATCTTTACCATCATCATCATCAACATAACCATCATCATCACCAACATCACCACCATGATCACTACCATTATCACCATCATCACCACCATCATCACTATCATCACCACCATCATTGTCGTCATCATTATCATCATCATCCATGGAATATCCTCCAGTGAAGTTATTAAGAAACAATAAATCCAAAAACACTCCTAAAATATTGGTCAGTCCTCAGATACTTTTCTGTTGAATGCACCTCTATATTGGTACACTTACAGATTAGTTCTGGCCACCTCCCCAAACCTAATTTTTAAAAATTGTATTGGCCTATGAAAAAATTTCCTCTTCTAAATTCCTACTTTTTGGTATTTTTCATTTATGATACTAAATGCGCAAAGAAACCCATCAACTCCTGATTCTGAAATGCACGCTGTCTCCAACTCTAATCCTGTTTTCCTCTTTCCCTAGGGTTTGTCAGTCACTCACAGTTCCTGCGGTTACACGGAGCAACTTTTCTCTTTTATAACCTTGTGACAAAGCAATCCACAACGAACCTTCTGGATTGTGTTTAGGTGGAGAATTCCAGATGTGGAGTGACTGGTTCAGCACTCCCTGGCCTCTGCAAGTCCACACAATGCCCTAACAGAAAGGAAGTGAATGGTGGATGGTGGAGGGTTCGGGAAGGTGTGGAGGGTGGCGTGGAGGTGGGGACAGAGGAGGAAGTGGGGAGCCCAGCAAGCCCTTGTCTGACTGGAGCACAGAATGCTGACAAAGGGAGTAAGGCTGGAGCCCCAGTTCACCCAGAGACCAATGAATGGGCTTCCACTGTTTAGGATGAATTAGCTGAGTTTAATATAAAACATCAGAGACCCTAGACAGTGGTCCAGCACTGGCAAGTGGAAAGTGAAAAAGGAATGAAGTACTGGGAGACTTCCTGGACTCTCTCAAAAGTGCCAGTTGAAGGAGAAGGAGGCTTCATGTTGGGGCGCAGGGATGGAGGGGCCTCTCAGGTGCTAGGCGTCTCTGGCTGTGGGTGAGGCCAGTCCTGTTGGGTTGCCCCACAAACCCCAAGATTTCCCACCTGAGATGAGTCACTCAGTCAGGGGTATATTCATTTCCCCGCACCAAGAGTGAGGTGATTCAACAGACTCCTGAGACTTGCTGGGGTTATAGAAGTTTCTAACACAACGGACACAAGGTGAAATACACAAGCTACACATGTGACATCAACTTCTGACTAGACTGCTGGCCTGTCATGAAGATGTTCCTTTTCTTTTTGTTCTTTTAATTTTTTATTTTAAAGATGTGGGGTACAATCCAGTGTTGGGTCTACAAATGCTCATTATGCAGATACCCTTATTGATGAGGTGTGCCCCCCCTTCCCTGGCAGTTTCCCACTACTGCTGATCCCTTTTTTATAGTATTACGATAATTGTTCAAGTTTCGCTTATGAGTAAGAACATATGGTACTCAGTTCTTTGTTTCTGTGATAGATCACTCAGTATTATAGACTCTAAGTCCATCCAAGTTGCTGTGAAGTTCATAATTTTAGCATATTCCTTTTCTTTTCTCTCTCTTTTTTAATTATTATTTTTAAAATTGTGGGTTACAGTCAGGATTAGGTACATAAGTGGTCATCATACTGGTAAAGTGTGGGTACCCTTATTGATGTTATGTGCCCCCCCTCCCCTGGCAGTATCCCACTACTGCCAATCCCTTTCTTAGAGTGTATAATAATGTTCAGGGTCTGCTTATGCGTGAGTACATGTGGTACTCAGATCTTTGTTTCTGTGATAAATCCATTTCCTTTTCTGCTGCAGTTACTTTTTGTCTTGCTTCTGATGATCAGCTCCATTGCAGACATAATCTTCAGACTCAAGACTCATCTCTGAGATTCAGATTTTCCAACTGGCTCCTGTGAGTCTGACCTTGCCCAGGACACAGCGCGAGGAACAAGGAAACACAGATACTCCGCTTGTCCACAAAGGCAGCTTCCATGCATAGAGGGCCCCCCTTTCATGTGTGCAGGGCCTCCCACAGCCCCTCTGCTTGGGGACATGGTGCTTGTCTGTCACTGTCTTCAGCTGCTGTTGGGGAAAGTGGGAGTCTGAGGGGATCTGCCTTTAAGTGACTTTGCAGTGAACTCTGACAGCACCTGGATATGCCACGCCAAGCCTTCTGGGTCTTGCAGAAGCAGAGACAACGACCGTGGCAGAAAAGCACACAGAGCAGGTGCAAGGTGCGAGGCTCTCCTGGCACATGGGAGGGAGATAGGCAGCCATGACCATGGTCAGCATCTTCAACCACAAATGGCATTAGCTGCTCCCTGACATGACATTTCACAGGCACCCCTGGGCCACCACATCCCAAGCATCTTCCTCGCTGATGTTCACTGCTATCTGCAGGCCAGCTATGCTTTTGCCCTTGGGTTCCATGAGGCACTCCCAATTCATTATCAAGCCTTCACCTTAACTGCTTTTGTGCCTCCAGAGTAGGGGTGACAGGCAGTATCCTCATGGCTCCTCTGGGATCCCTTCCCTGTGACTGTGAGCTGGGCCAAGTGACCCACTGCTGACAGACTGAAAGCAGCCAAAGTGATGCCATATCCCTCTCAGATGAGGTTATGCAGAACTGTGTGCTCTGCTCTGTCTTCCTCTCACGCCCTCCCCTGGACTTGGTGCTCTCTCTCAAGCTGGCTATGTTTGGGAGCTGTCCTGTAGAGGCCAAGGCAGCCAGGACACTAAGCCAGTCTCCGGAGAGTCCCAGAGCCACTAGGCCCAGCCACACAGAATCTGGCCGTCTTCCACAGACACTTCAAGAAATGGGCACCACTTTAAACTGCTAGGTTTTGGGGTGATTTGTTACACAGTAATCGACTCATATCACTGGTTGTGTTATTTGCACCCACAAGAGTCTTAATTAGGCTAGGTATGGTGGCTCACATCTGTAATCCTAGCAATTTGGAAGGCTAAGGTGGGAGGATCAATGAGCCCAGAAGTTTGAAACAGCCTGGGCAACAGTCTGTACAAAAAAATTTAAAAAGTAGCCAGGTGGTGGGGTGTACCTGTTGTCCCAGCTACTCAGGAGGCTAAGACAGGAGGATCACATGGGCCCAGGAATTCGAGGCTGCAGTGAGCTATGATAGTGCCACTGCACTCCAACCAGGGCAAAAGAGTGAGACCTTGTCTCTTAAAAAATAATAATAATTAGCCAGTCTCGGTGGCTCAGCCTGTAATCCCGCGCCTTTGAGAGGCTGAGGTGAGTGGATTGCCTGAGCCTGAGGGTTTGAGACCCGCCTGGGCAACTTGGCGAGACCTCATCTCTACAATAAATCAAAAATCAGCCGAGCGTGGTAGCACGCACCTGTAGTTCCAGCTACTTGGAAGGCTGAGGCGGAAAGATCGCCAGAGCCCAGCAGGTCGAGGCTGCGGTGGCCGGAAGCGGCCACTGCACTCCAGTCTGGACAACAGTGAGACTCCAACTCAAAAAATAATAACAATAATAATAGTAATAATAATTAACATATTGGCACAGCAGGAGTCTTTAAAATTCTCATGTCTTCATCCCTAGGATAAAAGCACTGATGGGACCCTTTTCAGAAGGAAAATTATCTGGAGACTGCTGCGTTTGCATTGTTTGATGTCACCACAGAGGTAAGGGAGTCACCTCTTCACAGATGCTACTTAAAGAAAGAACTTTGTTATCCGGAGAAGCTTCTCCTTTGATGCTTGTCTTTCATTCTGGTGGAAAACTCATTACTAGGTTAGGAGAATGTATGCCCATTTATATGCTATGTACACACACACACACACACACACACATACACACACACACATATTTTAAAAAACACATTTTAAAATGCATAGATGACAACTATGCATAGATGACAACTGTCTTTAGCATGGAACTCATACTTTACTAAGAAAAAAGTCCCATTTTTACCACTTGTGAGAAGTGTGAACAGCATTTCAATTTATTATCAATCAAATATTTTTTGAATGATACAGAAAAGTAAATTGCCTGAATTTTATTTCTTTTTAACTTTTAAATTTTATCTTATTTTATTTTTTTGAGTTGGGGTCTCACTCTGTTGCCCAAGTTGAAGTGCAGTGGCAAGATCATGGCTCACCGCAGCCTCAACCTCCTGGGCTCAGGTGAGCCTTTGGCCTCAGCCTCCTGAGTAGCTGGGACTACAGGTGCACAAAATAATGCCCAGGTAATTTAAAAAAATTTTTCGTAGAGGTGAGGTCTTACTATGTTCTCAGGCTGGTCTTGAACTCCTGGGCTCCAGTGATCCTCCAGCCTTGGCCTCCCCAAGTGCTGAAATTACAGGCATGAGCCACTACACTTGGCCTAAATTACCTGAATTTTAGGTAACCAAAACAGTTCAGCCATTAGCAACCTAACCTAAGTCAATGTCATCCTGCATTGCAAATAATGCAATGTACAACCCCAAAAAATTCCCCAAGGGGTCTGTGGGTTGATGGACGAAATGCTCTTAGCAACAGTTTCTGTAGGGAGGTGGGCGGAGTCCACTTTTGGACTCCATTTTAGGTATCTGAGCCACCGAAGTACTATGGGAGCCCACGGGCCAGTGGTATCACAGAATCCTAAGGAAGGAATTTTATTTTACATTACTTATGTGAGTAGCCTTCAAGTTTTCCGCCAGACCAAATGTGGAATTCTTATTCTATTTTAAATAGAAATGTAAGAAAGATCAGGTCGAACGAGCCAAGTTTTACTTTTTTAAAAAAGACATAATTTTAACTTTAGTCCTTACTTTTTTTTCCCACCACAGATGCTAACTTGCTTAAATTTTAACTAAATGACTTTCAATAATTTATTATAGGCTTAAAATTTTGGATAATGTCCTTTAAGTGACAAAATCTCATTTAATTCACAGACAGAAAGAATTCCTAAGAGTCTACAATGTTATTATACTTAGAAACGCTAATGGTTACACACATTTTTTTCCATATTGGAATGAGCATAGAAACAACTAGATAGAAATAAGAAAACACAGACAATAATTCTCCTACAATCATCGACTTCATTTTCTTAAATTAGTAAAACCCAAACATGTCAAACTAGCAAGAGACACAGTTTTAACTGGTGGTCCCTTTGCCAAGTGTTTCGCATAAGGTGGCATCCTGAGGCTCTCTCTGTCCATGAAGCACCATGAAAAACCTGGAGCATCCACAGGGCGTGTGATATATGTGTGCAAAGAGAGAGAGAAAGTTGCACAGAATGTGTACCCACCTGACATGCATACCCCCTAACGGGCGTACCCACCTAATGTGTGTGTGCTCACCTCAGCACACTTTTTCAGTCAGTTCCTGAAAACTACCTTTCTCTGGGTATGTGTTCCCTTGTCTTTCTTTCTGCTGGGGGACTGGGCTTTTGAAGGCACCGGGGCTTGCCCACACTTGAACCCCGGTGCCTGTACACAGTGGGTGCTTAGTAAGTGAATGGGGAACTGAACTTCTAGTGTTTTTCAAACACAGATTTGGACACATCTTCTCAGAAAACAAACTACACCAAATGATTTCCTTGGTAGGAAGGAATGAAAACCAGTAGTATTAATTCTAGTATCATTTATATGAATTACAATTACTAATATTATTACTATTAATTACAGTATTTTATCAAAATGCCATTGGAGACAAAAAATACTTTAGAAGTAATTTTTGAAAATAATAGGTTTCAATTTTAATATAATAGTTCTAGAAGTATAGGCAATCAAAAACTTCTCTGTGCACTCTCCCTGTCGCTACACACACACACACACACACACACACACACATTTATTTATATAAAATAATTTTTTTCATTGTTAAGAACTTGGGTTTTTGATTCAGAGAGCTGCAACTCCACTTCATTTACCATGTGACCTTGGACAAGTCATTTCACCTTCCAAAACCTTAGTTTTCTCATCTGTAAAATGACAATCATAATACTACCTTATTGATAGTGGTGTTCTAAGACTTCATTAGGTAAAACATATAAAGTACTTAGCTGATATTTCTTTTGGGATCAAGAATAGAGATACTGCATGATTATCTAAACATTTTTCTTACATAAAATCATTTTATCAATCCAGAACTAGGACTTCTGGGACTCGATAAATAAGCATTTATCAGTAGCCCATATCTTGAGTTATATTATAGTATAAAAATAGATTTTTATTTCAATGACTAAAGCTTATATACAAAATTGAGCAAAAGCCATGAGTAGGAAAACTGAGTTTTAGAGAAAGAATCATGCTACTAAACTCTGCTCTGAAGACAACTTTGTGCCCTCCCCCCAAGAACACAAGGTGGAGGAGAAGTAGACCACCCCCCCACCCACACGGGGCATGTGATGGGAGGAGAAGCAAAGTCTGGAACCTTCTTGTGCTTTGCTGAGGTGACCTGAATTCTCTAGAGAATCTGCTGCTCTTTTAATGAAATTGCCTAGTGGCAATCAGTGTCTTATACTAAGAGGGTCCCCAATCCCACCATATTTTAAAATAACAATAGCGAGTTACCCACGTTAAAGTGCTAACTTCAACTTACTTAAAGATCTGTAAAAATAAACAGTTGTCCTGGGGAAGTGAGGCCTTCGAGGTGACCCCATAATCCCACAGTCGGCACCTGCGGAGCAAGCGTCTCTCTATCCGTGTCATTCTGTCATCACTCAAAACACTTCTATTAGAATCACTCTTGCCCTTAAAACGCAGAATAAACATCTAGCCTTCATTATCAAGTAAACTTCAGAGTTGTTCTGGACCCGGTCATTTGGAAGAGTGGACAGTAAACAGGGATTCAGACCAAGGAATGATGAGACTTGATGTTCTAGACGAAAAGCACTGGGGCCAGCAATGCTTGTAGAAAATGAAGCAGGAAAGAAGGGTGCAGCCTCTGAGGGTCACAGCAGAGAACTGGTCACCTACTCCCTGGGCTGCACAGCTCCTGCAAGGACCCACTGGCAGGTTTTCAAAGGGTATGGGGGAAAGATGTGTATGGCCGTGGCTATAGCACCAGCTGCTCCCCCCGACCCTGGTCTCTGAGGTCCTCCCTGGGGGCTGACCTTCCAGTGTGGGAGTTCCTGCAGGTGCCAAGGGCCAGGGGAGTCACGCAAACCCTAGTAGGACCCCTGGGCCTGGTGCAGCATCCCAAATAAATCCCGCAGTGAAAGTACCCCAAAGACTCAGATGACACTACTACACAGGGCCCTAGGGAAATGCCAAAGATTAATTTCTGCAAAATTATTTGACAAAAATTATTATTTGACAAAAAAAAGCAATGCTAAAAATATTACCCAAATTATTTTCAAATTATATTAAAAAAACAAGAAAAAGAAAGACTGAAAAACCCTTTTGGGAAGATGGAGGTGTCCAGAACTATTTTCTCTTGTTGATTTTCTGTTTTTAAAAATGCATAGCTTTTAGCCGGGCTCGGTGGCTCAGCCTGTAATCCTGCGCATTTGGGAGGCTGAGGTGAGTGGATTGCCTGAGCCCACGGGTTCGAGATCTGACTGAGCAACTTGGCGAGACCTCATCTCTACAATAAATAAAAAAATCAGCCGGGCATGGTAGCGCGTGCCTGTAATTCTGGCTACTCAGGAGGCTGAGGCGGAAGGATCGCCGGAGCCCAGCGGGTCGAGGCTGCGGTGGCCGGGAGCGGCCACTGCACTCCAGTTTGGGCGACAGAGCGAGACTCCAACTCAAACAAAAAAAAATG
>CAUYQG010064318.1:0-23665 GCA_963574415.1 Tarsius wallacei | reverse complement strand
CCCGTGGGTTCGAGACCCGCCTGGGCAAGCGAGACCTCATCTCTACAATAAATCAAAAAATCAGCTGGGCGTGGTAGCGCGCGCCTGTAGTTCCAGCTACTCAGAAGGCTGAGGTGGAAGGATCGCCGGAGCCCAGCAGGTCGAGGCTGCGGTGGCCGGGAGCAGCCACTGCAATCCAGTCTGGGCGACAGAGTGAGATTCCAACTCAAAAAAAAAAAATATATATATATATATATAAGGAGGAGTTGATACCAATGCTACTGAAAGTATTCCAGTTAATTGAGAAAGACGGAATTCTCCCCAAATCATTTTATGAAGCTAGCATCACACTGAACCCAAACCAGGTAAAGATCCAACAAAGAAAGAGAATTACAGGTCAATATCCCTGATGAATATAGAAGCAAAAATTCTCAACAAGATTCTAGCAAGTAGGATACAACAACACATCTCAAAATTCACCCACCATGACCAAGTAGGCTTCATCCCCAGGATGCAGGGCTGGTTCAACATCTGCAAGACCATAAATGTAATTAAATATATCAACAGATGTAAAAACAAAAACCACATGATTATATCACTAGATGCGGAAAAAGCTTTTGAAAAAATCCAGCATCCCTTCTTGATAAAAACCTTTGAACACCTCGGAATAGAACGAACATATCTCAAGATAGTAAGCTCCATCTATGATAAGCCTATACAGCCAGCATATTGCTAAATGGACAGGAAATGGAAGCATTTCCCCTGAAAACTGGAACAAGACAAGGCTGCCCACTGTCACCCCTCCTGTTCAACATTGTGTTGAAAGTCCTTGCTAGAGCAATTAGACAAGAGAAGGAAATCAGGTGTATCCAAATAGGAAAAGAAGAAGGTGTTATCCGTCTTTGCTGATGTTATGATCCTATACCTCAAAAATCTAAGAGAATCTGTCAAAAGCCTCCTTGCACTGATAAAGGACTTTGGCAAAGTCTCGGGGTACAAAATAAATGTGTAAAAGGCAGTCACATTCTTATGCACCAACAACAAACAGGCAAAGAGCCAAATAAAAAGCACAGTCCAGTCACAACAGTGACAAAAATAATGAAATGCCTCAACATCGTCCTAACCAGAGAAGTAAAAGACCTTTACAATGAAAACTACAAAACACTGCTCAAAGAAATCCAAGAAGACACAAATAGTAACATATTCCATGCTCATGGATAGGAAGAATCAACACTGTTAAGATGTCCATCCTACCAAAGGCAAACTTACCAAAGGCAATCTACAGATTCAACACAACACCCATTAACACTATTCACAATAGCAAAAACATGGAACCAACTGTGCTGCCCATCAAAACTGGAATGGATTAAAAAATGTGGTACATATACAGGATGGAATATTACACAGCCATAAAGAAGAAAAAACGTATGGACTTTGCAGCAACTTGGATGGATTTAGAGTCTATAATAATCAGTAATCTATCACAAAAACAAAGAACTGAGATTCACATGTTCTCACCCATAAGCGTACCCTGAACATTTACCATAATACTGTAAGAAAGGGATTGGCAATAACAGGATACTGCCAGAGGGTGGGGAAAACACAAAATCAATAAGGGTACCTGATCTCAATTCAGGCAAAGTGGGGACTAAAGGGAGGCCCAAACTTCACCTGTACGATGGCTACTTGTATACCTAATCCTGAATTGTACCCCACATCTTTAAAATTAAAAATTGAAAAAAATAAAATAAAACAGAAATATACAGGGAAGATTTGAAGCTGATGTCAGGGCTTCAAGACATTACAATGAGGAGAAGAGACTAAACGCAAAGAAACATTTGCTGATTGATTCCACATGTATGAAGTTCTAGAACAAATTAAGCTAATCTATAATCAGAATAGTAGGTGTCTGTAGGTAGGAGTGAAGGAAAAAACTGATGGGGAAGGGGCATTCGTGGACATTCAGAACTGACAGCAATAATCTGTATATCTTAATAGTGAGTTGGGTTGTGAGCTTGTCAAAAGTTCAGCCAGTGGTACACTTAAGGTTTGTTCATTTCACTGTGTATAAGTTTTACTCCCTAAAACCATAAACAAATATTGAATTCTAGTTAAGAACAAAAATGCTAATCTGTTTAGTGGGTAAGTTTACTGATGTCTGCAGCTCCATTGAAATGCATCCTAAAAAATTAGATGGATTGATGCATGAAGAGAGGAATGGGTGGGCAGGTGGTTAAAAAGGTATGTGATCCAGCAAGTATGGCAAAAAATTAATTGTAGATTCCAGAGGACAGGTGCATGGGAATTCACAGATTTTTCAACTTTCCTATATAATTTTGAAATTTTTTCATAATAAAATATTTGGAAAGTCTGTGATTCCAGCTGGGGTCACATCCTCCGCCCCTTGATTAATTACCAGGGCTCATGGGATGTATGACTATGATTTGTCAGGACTGAGGAAGGCAAGGAACTGTTACTGAAAGCTGAACAGAACTGTGTGGAAGGCAGAGGAGTGGTACACACGTGGAACAAGAGAAGAGAAGTTACACAGCAAAAGCAACAGTCATCCAGTATGCCAGGCAAGGCACTGGATGGAGCAAGCAAAATGTTCCCAGCAGAGGAAGCGGTGCCTGGAAGCCCAAAGGCAAATCAGGATGATGCATGTATGTGAGGAATTGTTCCATGGAGTGGCTGACAGAGTGGGGTAAACCTGGAGACTGTGAAGAGTCAGACATTTGCTTTGTGAGCCAAGGGATAAAAGAATCCACCCACAAATTTTAAGAAGAAGAGTGACACAAAGCCCTACACAAAAGAGTTCACTGTGATTCCATATGGGAAGTTCTAAAACATACAAAATTCATCTATGGTGAGAAAAATAAAAAACAAGTTTGCTTCTGGAAAAGTCTGGGCAGCATGGACTGAGAAAAGACAAAAAAATTCTCTGGGATGATGGTAGTATTCTAGAACTTGATAGAGGTTTAGGTTACGTGAGTGTATTCATTTGTCAAAACTCATCAAATATACATTTAAAATATGTACACTTCATTATGGGTGAATTTTATAGTAAAAGAAAAAAACTATAAGGAAATAGTAAACTCTGGCTAGTGATATGAAGATTGAAGTATTTACGCAGAAGTATACTGGCTGCAATATACTTTCATGTGAGTCAAAAACATAAGATTGATTAATGGGTGGATGGATAGGTATATGAGAAAAACAAGTACAGTACGTTAACAGTGGAATCTAAGGGTAGATAAACAGGTTTTCACTGAAAGTTATTTAACTTTGCTATGCGTTTGAAGATTTTTGTAACAGAATGTTGCATTAAAATTTTTTTTAAGAATTTATTTACTTTATTTTTGAGTGGGGGGTCTCACTCTGTCACCTAGGCTTGAGTGCAGTGGCACAGTCACAGCTCACCACAGCCTCGACCTCCTGAGCTCAGGTGATCCTTCCACCAAACCCGGCTAATTTTTTGATTTTTTATTGAGACAAGGACTCCTCATGTTGCATAGGCTGGTCTCGAACTTCTTGGCTCAAACAATCCTCCCACCTAGGCCTCCTAGAGTGTTGGGATTACAGTTTGAGTCACCGTGCCCAGTTGCATAAAAAATAATTTTTTTTAAGTGATTCTAGAAACAAGTAACATGCTCATATAAGTCTCATTTTCATCTCTACCATGTTTGGATTTGAAAACAGCTCATGAAATACACTGAATTTTTCTAAGGATGCTGTCTTTAGGAACTCACCAGCCTGAGTAAGGCACAAAATGGGCTCCTAGTTAACAGAACAAGCTCTGGAACCAGTCAGACCTGCTTTTATTCAGTCATCAATCAATTTTGGAGCAATATGTATTGTGTCAAGCATTGTGCTAAGTGCCAGGGACATGGTGGCAAGCAAAAGAGAAAAAGATCCTACTCTCATGGAATTTATAGTCTTGCGGGAAAGACAGACCTTAATCAAATGATCATACAAATAAATTCATAATTATGATCCATGATATGCATCGTGAAGGTAAGTAGGTGATGTTGTATCAGTACAAGTCCCCTGAGAAGCAGAAGCAAAGGTGGGATGAGGCATACAGGAGATTTATTTCCTGTGAAAGGTAAAGTGGGAGGAAGCAGGAACAGCCCTGGAGAGATTTCAGAATGCAATGCAGGTCGAAGGCAGAAAGGAAGGATGACTTGGCAGGAAGAACCGCAGACCGCACTGTGGTTCTAAGGAAGTCTTGGCAAAGCACACAGGAAGTCCCTGAGCAAAGACTGCACATAGAGGAGTCCTGCATTGTGCAGAAATAACCCAGCTCTGAAGTCCTCACTAGGTTTGGTCATTGCCAAGGGCAGCCTGGGAGAAGGGTAGCCTTGGCATGAATGCAGCAATGGGCCTGAAGGTTCAGTGAACTATGCTCATCCCAGCAATCTGCTTCAAGGGAGATTGGGGGACACATATCTATGACCACCAGCAAGGCTGTGCAGGCAGTACAAGGGGAAGACCCCCCAAAAAGCAGACTTACCTTTTGGAGGGTAGGCCCCTTATACTACACCCGAAATTTGCTCCTCCAGATCAAATGGTCAACCAAAATTTTTTTCTGGAAGTTTTAAGAAGGTTGCATCACAATTTGCAGAAGAAACATTCCGAGTTGTGGTAAACAGTGATTGCTTCTTCCACCACAACAACACACTGCCCTGAATGTTCAGCAGTTTTTGATCAAAATCA
The DNA here is from genome assembly GCA_963574415.1 of Tarsius wallacei. NCBI lineage: Eukaryota > Metazoa > Chordata > Mammalia > Primates > Tarsiidae > Tarsius > Tarsius wallacei. The sequence continues at coordinate 18,970 of CAUYQG010064318.1, read as the reverse complement.
TCATGACCTCCATGCCCCACCTTCCCTATGCACCTGATTTCACCCCAAGCAATTTTTTTGCTTGTTTGTTTCCCGAGATGAAAAGGGTCTTCAAAAGTTTTCCAAGCCCGCAGGTTCGATACCTGCCTGGGCAAGCAAGACCTCATCTCTACAATAAATCAAAAACTAGCCGGGCGTGGTAGCGTGCGCCTGTAGTTCCAGCTACTTGGAAGGCTGAGGGAGAAGGATCGCTGGAGCCCAGCAGGTCGAGGCTGCGGTGGCCGGGAGCAGCCACTGCACTCCAGTCTGGGCAATGGAGTGAGACTCCAACTCAAAAAAAAAAAGTTTTCCAATGTGGAAGAGGTGAAACAAAAAACAGCAGAAGCACAAAGTTGATGAGTTCAAAAGCTGTTTTGAACAGAGGAAAAAGTATCTCGATAGGTGTATTGCGTCAAATGGAGATTACATTGAAGGTGACTGAAGTTTAAATATGGAGGAATAAATACACAATTTTTACATATAAATTCTGGGTTTTCCTCCCCTGCTCCCCATAGAGGAGGAGCAGGAGAATGAACGCAGGAACCAAGCAGAGATTCCTCCACTGAAAAGTGAGGTCTTCCTGAGCAAGTTAGAACATCTGTGAAGCTGAGCTAATAGTGCATACCTTATGGGACTGTTGTAAAGCTTAAATTAACTGACAAATTTAGGGTGCTTATAACAGTGTCTTCATGTATGAAGTGCTCAATAAATATAAGCTATTGTTATTGTAGAGCTGAGAGTGAAGGAACCTGGTATAATCTAGGAAGTGAAATATTGACTTTTGATCCGAGAACACAAGATTGGGGATTGGTGTGTGCAAAGGCCCTGAGGCAGGAGGTAGCGTGACATGTTTGAGAAAATGAAAAAAAAAAATCATGTGACACTCAAAAAGGAGATTGTAAGCAGCATCAAAACAAAATTTTTAAAAATGAAAAATCACTGGCAGGTTTTAAAGAAGAGTATGACATGTTCAGACTTGTAGTTTTAAAAATATATTTCTGCCTACAGGATGGGGAATAAATTTGAGAAGTCTTCCTTGAGTCCAGCTGAACTCCATTGCAAAAGTGAAGGGACAAGATGGCAGTGGCTTGGACTAGAGCAGTGGAAGTAGGAAGATACTGATAGAATCAAGAAATATTTAGTATTTTTAGTATGTACTCCAACCTTACTTATTTAGTAGCCAAGTGACTCAAGGATAGGGCAGGTTTCTTAATCATTCTGAAACTCAATTTCTTCACCCATAAATGGCAATTTTTATATCCACTTTACAGACAAGCTGTGAGGACTCAATGGACAATCTATGTGAAATAATCTAGCAGAAGTGGCCTCAGCAATATTTTTTCTTTTATATCTCATCCCTTCTCCAATCCTTGTGGATAGAGTTCATTCCCCTCTTCTCTCTTCAGTCTATCTAATATTTACATATTTTCACTGTCACACTTATACAGCTGTGACTTCTTTTGCTCACCTGTCTCTTTCCATCACACTGTGAGCTCCCTAAAGACAATGACTGAGATTTGTTTTGCCCTTGCATCTATTTGAGGGTCTGGCACCCAGTTAGCCCTTAACACATCTTTTCCAAAATGAATTAAACTGCTTTGAGATTGTCCATAATGGATTTCCTCCAAACACCTGCATGCATCAGAAATGAAGTCAACTGAGGTCAAGCATCCTTATCAACAGCCCCACAAATCTGTTCCTCAGTTGATAACCATCTGCAGCCAATCTACCAATGACCCAGCCACAATAGGGGTGTATGATATGATGTCAGCATTCATCCCCAAGCCTTCCCAGACATGTGCACCTTTATGAAGCAGCAAAACACTCTCCCAGGAGACTGATGGGAAAGGAAGGGCTCTTTCCAGTATATTCTGGCTATGAGGAAATTCTTTTAGACACATTCATGATCAATAACACTGTTGTGGAGAAGATACTTATTGCAGAGAGATGGGGACAAGGACAGGGGTTATACATCTGTAGAGGGAGCTTATGATAGTCCATAAAATCTGTTCCAGTTGCTTAACACACATATGCCCAAAAGAGCTTCCCATCAGCTCTTCTGAATGGCTCAACCACCCTAATTTGGCAACCAGGGAAATAGCTCTAGTTCTCCATCTGAAAGACTATTTACTGTGTCTCAGCAAAGGACAAAAAAATAGAAACATACTGTTTCCCTAAAATTATCTCTCTACTCTTAGTTGTGAAGCCAACTGACATTGCAAATGGCAGAAGCCAATCCTAGACTTTATCGCTGCCTAAATCCCAGACAGCAGGGGACTGAACCCCGCCCCCCAACCTGCTGACAGATGAAACAGCAATGGAATCATCTGTTTTACCAGACTAATTAATAACAGATAGTTTTGAGTAGCTGCCTTCCAATTCTAGAGGAACTATAGAATTCATCCAAATAAACTTGTGGAACATCCAGCATCAAAGACTATTCATTCACATGTTTTCTCATCATCAAAGCTTCTATCTATGGATTTCTTTTTACTGTCCAAAATCTGAATCTGGTGATATGATGTCAAATAATGGAGGATTGTGCAGACAATGACTAGAAGAATGTAAGGTGAGGTGGAATATTCACAGTTTCCCAAACCACACCATTTGCAGTCCATCTTCACAATTTTTGTCATATCTACATACCAGCTGTTTTATCATTTACTTAATGTTTTTATTTAAATCAACTATAAATGACTCCTTTATAAATATTTGGCTTTGTCTTGAGTAATAATATACATGAAGTCATGGGTGTGAGGCACTAGTTATATTGTTTTCCAACACACATTAAAATACACACAGTCGTGAAACTTTTTTCAAATGTTCTCCTTCCATCTATAATGCTGTTCTTAACCAGGAGTGCACAAATCACTGAGGGTTCTGAGGATAAAATTCATGGGGTACAGGCATAATTGAAGGGAACAAAAGTAATATCTTGTTTTGTTTTGTTTTTGCTGTTTTGAGTCAGGGGTTTCACCCTGTCACCCAGGCTCAGGCAACTTTTCTGCCTCAGCCTGTCACCCAGGTTCAGGCAACTTTTCTGCCTCAGCCTCCCAAGTAGCTGGGACCACAAACACAAACCACCATGTTCAGCTATTTCTTTTTTTTTTTTTGGTAGAGATGAGGTCTTGCTATGTTGCCCAGGCTGTGTCAAAGTCCTGGGCTCAAGCAATCCTCCCACTTCAACCTCCCAAACTGCTGGGAGTACAAGTATGAGCTACTGCACCCAGCCAAAATTGACATCTTTATTTTCTAATAGAAATTTAGTACTTTCTTCTATTATAAATGTAGATAATAAATCATAGTACCTCTGTCACCAATAGAAATCATAGGTTTTTAAATCACATTATGGGTATTTCAAATATCTCAAGATATTATGTTCTCTACTTTTAAATCACAGCAGTTATGAGAATTTCTACAGAGTTTATTATTTAATGAGCTAAAGAAACATGTATATTACTAGGCACAGGTTTATTTTATTAATATTTTGATAAATGCCTTTTATTATTCTTGATTTCATCTATAATCTGGTCCATTTATTTTTTTCATTTAAAATATTATTCTGAGAACAAGTACAGGCTCCCCAAACTACCAAAGGAACCCACAGCTCAAAAATGTTAACAGTCCCTAACTTAATACAATCTTGGATACCATTAGTGATAGGCATACACTTATCAAATAGTATCCTCTGAGCTGCAATTAAGAGAATGCCCAAGAAAGAGGGGCTTAAGTAATAAAGATAGGTTGTAGCTAATTCAAGAAAGCATTCAAAGTCAGGACTCCTCCAGGGTTGATTTGGTTGATCTATGATGTCACCATGGACCCAGGAACTTTCCATTGGTCTGCCCTGTCATCCTCAGTGTGTTGGCTTTTATTCGTGGCTTGTTATCTCATGAGTACATTATGGCTGCCACAGCTGCAACCACCACATTTTCACAAAACCAATTTTAAAGGCAGAAATGGGAATTTTTCCTCATGTGTTTATTTTTATCATGGAGAAAAGTCTTTCTCAGAAATTTCTAAGTGAAACATTGTCACATCTGCTTCTGGACAGGATGGAAGTTAAGAAACCAGATTTACCCTTCCACCTGAAACGGCCAAAAGTCTAGAAAATAAGTATATAAAACAGTCATTTGTAAGACTGGATATCAGACTCAGAGAAGAAGTAAGATAAGCACCATAATACCACAGTCCTGCCTTGAAAGAATTTCCAGGCTCTGGCACAAGGAGGGGAAATTAAAGTGAAAGCCAATAGACTCTCAGATAAACCTGAGAGTTTTAGGAAAGCAAAGAGGCTTGATTTTGCAGGGCAGCCTGGAGTAAGAGTCACCTAAAGGAAGTAAAGGAAACAGTACCTAGTACTCACTCAAGGCCAAGGGTAACACCTCTTCCCACAAGTCAGATGGGAAAAAACTTATAATTCATAGGGCTAAGATGGGTCTTGCTTCAGTAGCAAGAAGTAATAAGCCCTACACTAAATGCCGCTTTAATGTTGCTTAGCAAATCTTAAAAGCAAGAGTCAAAAAGACTAAATGTTATAATGTAAATAAACTTTGTCCCAGAACAAAGCTCAAAAATATTTTATAGAAATACAAAAGCATTCAGCCCTCCTCCTAAAAAGATAAAATTCATAATGTCTAGCATCCCCTCAAAATTTGCCAGATACATAAAGTAGCAAGAATGTAAGATTCAAAATTAGGAGAAAAAAATCAATCCATTAAAATGACCCAGAACTGACACAGATGTTGAAATTTGCTGACAAAAGCATTAAAACACAGAGTTTATAACTGTATTGCATATGTTCAAAAAGTTTAGTAGAAATGTAAAAGATATGTTTTTGAAAGCAGAGCAAATTTTATCTAAAAGATAAAAACTATAATATCTGACATGAAAAATACACTGAATGGGATTAATGGCAGATTAGACATTGCAGAAGAAAATATTAGTGAACACAAAGGCACAAGAATAGAAACTATCCAAAATAACTTTCTAAAAATATGCAGAGTATATGAGAAGCAGTGGGAAACTTCAAGAGGCCTAAATACGTGTGCAGTTGAAGTCCTTAAAAGTACAGGCAGTAGAAGTAGAAACAGAGATAATATTTGAAAAATTAATAGCGGATAATTTTCCAAATTTTAGGAAAACTATAAACCCACAGATCCAAAAAGCTCAATGAGTCCCAAGCATCAGAAACCTGCAAAAAAACTACACTAAAGCATATCATAATCAAGTTGCTTAAAACAAACGTAAAGACAATATTCTAGGTTTTCAGGCAAGATGGCAATGGAACAGGTCAGAATGTGATAATCTCCACAAAAGTGAGTGTCCATAAAGACTCTCTGCATGAGTGGGTATGTGCCAGTGAGTGAGTGAAAGTCCTTCTGAGAGGAAACTCAGGTTTATGCACCTGGGGCTCTCCCCTAGAGGGGAGAGTGCAACCCACCACTGCCCTGAGATTGGAGACCCAGGTGCATAGGATTGTCTGCCGTTCTTGGGGTTTTCTTGAGAGGAGGCAGCAGAGAACAGTCGCTCCTCACCACCTGGCACCTGGCCCACGCCATCACCTGCAGAAGCAGACTGAGAATGAGCAGGAGGAACTGTGGAGAAGGTAGGTTCTGGAAATTTGGAAATCTGGAACAAAGCCCCAATGCCGGTGCTGGTAGGCACCATCTTCTCAGTCCCCTTGGATGAGCAGACACCTGCATTGCCCCACCCAGCTCCACCCAGCCTCCATCTTGGGACCCAGAGGCTATCCTCTCATTGGACTTGAAGAGACAGATGCCTCTCCCCCATGCTAGAACAGGCACAGATGCATCAGATCTGAGTGGGAGACTTGATAGCAATAGCAGTGAGTAGGGTGAGTCCAGATCTGATCCATCCTCCTCCCACAGTAGTCCCTGGAGCATCTGACCCACACTGAGAGCAACCCTATCAGCCTGCACTAAGAGCAGAGGGGAGGGGCTGAAGACTGGAGCTACTCCTTAAGGCAGTGTGGCAGCCAAGAAGAACCTGGGGTTACAGAAATGGCCACAGAGCAAGTTTTTTTTTTGTCTTGTTTGTTCTTTATTTTAGTTCTTGTTGTTTTCCTGCTCTCATTTTTTCTGTTTTTGTTTACATTTTTATGCTTCCTTTATTTCTGTTATTTTAATTTTTTTTTTTAGATTTTCTGTTTGTGTATGGGTATTCTTGAGGAAGAATACACCAATGGGCTTTTTTTATTTGTTTGTTTGATTGTCCATATGTTTTTGTTTTTGTTTTTCCTGTCTTTGTTTATTTCTCTTTTTATTCGTTAGTTAGTATGTCTGTCTGTTTTCCCTCTTCTTCTGTCTCTCCACTTTCCTTTCATCTTCCTCCTTCGTTTGTTGATTCTTTTCCTTTCTCTTATTTCATTTTGCTTTCGGGGGCAAACAGACACCTTCACTGCATGGACAGATTGTAAGCCAGTGGGAAGTGTGTTCTGGGGGCCCACACATGTCAGCAGATACTGGGATCTGTGGATAGCTTCTGAATCACAGCTCCCCCCTTAAATAAATCTCAAAACTGCAAAAACACAGGCCTCCACCCCAAATCCAGCTTCAGATTTTAACAATGCCAGAGGATCTATATAAGGAAGAATAGGCGATTGAGCAAACAGAAATACAAGCCATCCTCGCTATCATTGAACAACAGAATTAAAGAAGAGGTTTAAAAAGGTGAGTGGGGAGGAAAACCTACACAAATGAAGAAAAACTAAAGGAACAATATGGGTCTCACACGAACCCCTGAGAATACAGGCTTTGGAACTCAAACAATGAAGAGCCCCCAGAATGACTGGTCTCAAACCACAAACACAGATATCAAGATATTAATAGAGAAAATAAATAGAAATGAAGAGAGACAAGAGGAAAGAATGACGGATTTTGATAACTGAGATAACAACAATAAAGAATACAGGGAATGAAATAAATAACAAACTGATACACATGAAAAGCAGAATTAACCAAGTAAAAAAAGAATCTCAGAGCTTGAGGATCAAAATATGGAACTAACTCAAACTGTTAAAAACATGGAAAGGAAGATTTAAATGGTAGAACAAAAGCTCCAAGAGATAAGCAATTATTACAAGAGGCTGAACCAAAGATTAATTGGAATCCCTAAGGCAGATGGAGGGACAGAAACCACACTGAAACAAACATTTCATGAAATTATCCAAGAAAACTTCCCTCATCTCGTCAGTGACATGACCATTAAAACACAAGAGATTAAGAAAAAACCCCTGCAAGAGAACAAATGGGAAGACCAACTCCTAGACACACAGTAATTCACCTACACAAAGTAGGTATAAAAGAAAAAATCCTAAAGGCAGCAAGAGAGAAAGGTCAGACTACCTAATGGGGAAGACCAATTAGAATAGCAGCAGACTTATCTACAGAACCACTTCAGGCTAGGAGAGCTTGGAGACCAATCTTCAAAGTTCTCAAAGATAAACAATTTCAACCAAGAATTACCTACCCAGCCAAGCAAAGTTTCCTCAGTGATGGAGAATTAAAATCCTTCTCAGACATTCAATCCGCAAGAGTTTATGCTACCTCCAGACCAGCTCTATAAGAAACACTTAAGAAAGTATTATACACAGAAGAAAAGAAAAAAATAACAATAATGCCCTTCCTAAGAATGCAGGAAAAAGATTGAAAATATACATGAATCAGCCCCCAAATCAAAAGAAAGACAACAAACAATTTAAAAAACAGCAACAACAACCATATACTCTATAAGTAACTCATGACAGGGAGTTACTTATAACTCCTCACTTCTCAATAATTAGCCTGAATGTGAATGGACTAAATGTAATACTGAAAAGACATAGAATAGCAAATTGGATAAAATAAAATATCATGATGCAACAATATATTGTCTTCAAGAGACTCATCTCACCAAAAAGGACACTAACAGACTCAAAGTAAGAGGATGAAAAAAAAAAAATTCAGGTAAACAGAACACAAAAGAAAGCAGGAGTCATGATCTTAATATCACACAAATACCCTTTAAGCTATCAAAAATTTAAAAAAATACAGAAGATCACTACATAATGAAAAAGGTTGAATCCGTCAACAAGAAATATCCATCCTAAACATATATGCACCCAACATAGAAGGACTAACTTTCATAAAGCAGCTTCTAGATAAACTAAAAAAAGATATTGACTCTAACACTATCATAGATGGGGACTTAAACACCCCACTAACAACCCTAGACAGATTGTCAAGACAAAAAACCTACAGGGAAATCTGGAACCTCAATATGATGCTTGACCAAATGGACTTAATTGATACCTACAGGATACTCTACCCAACAACCAAGGAATATACATTCTACTCATCAGGACATGGAACATACTCTAACATCAACCACATCTTCAGCCATAAATCAAGTATAAACAAATTTCATAAGATTGAAATTCTGCCATGTGCCTTCTCAGACCACAATGGAATAAAAATAAAAATCAACACAAAGTTTCCACAAAACTCACAAAGACATCAATGCTAAACAGCATGAGACTAAACAACTCCTGGGTCAACACAGAAATCAAAACAGAGATTAAAAGATACCTGGAAACAAATGAAAACAAAGAAACATCTTAACAAAATCTCTGGGATGCCATGAAAGTAGTACTAAGAGGAGAGTTCATATATCTATGAATGCACATGAAGAAAATGGAAAGATCACAAGTTAACAGCATAACAAATCACCTAAAGAAGCTGCTGGAAAAGCAAGACCACCAAAACCCTAACTTCAGTAGAAGAATTTAGAACACCAAAATAAAAGCCCAAATTTGGGACATAAAAGACAAAAACATAATTTTTTAAAAAACAAAGAAACCAAAAGCTGGTTCTTTGAAACAATAAACAAGATCAATGGACTCATAACTAGACAGACCAAGAAAAAGAGAAAAAAAGCCCAAATAAACACAATCAGAAATGCAAACGATAAAGTCACAATGACCCAAAAGATATACAAAAGATTTTTCAGAGATTACTATGTATACCTGTATAGAAACAAACTTGAAAACCTAAATGAAGTGGAAGACTTTCTTATATCACATAACCTCCCCAGGTTGAAACAAGAAGAAACCGAGACCCTAAACAGACCTATAACAACCCAGGAAATTGACTACATTGTAAGAAAACTACCTACAAAAAAAAAGCCCTAAACCAGATGACTTTCCAGCAGAAGTCTACAAAACATACCAGGAGGAGCTGGTATAAATCCTATTGAAAGTATTCTAAGCAATCATGAAAGATGGAAATCCCCAAATCATTTTATGAAGCTAACATCACATTCATACCAAAACTGAGTAAAGATTCAACAAAGAAAGAAATATCCTTGCTGAACATAGATGCTAACATTCTCAACAAGATTTTGCAAACCAGATGCAACAACACGTCTTAAAAATCATCCACCATGAACAAGTAAGTTCCATCCCCAGGATGTAGGGCTGGTTCAACATCCTCAAAACCATAAATGTAATTAAATACAACAACAGATGTAAAGACAAAAATCACATTATATAATTCAATGTAGAAAAAGCTTTTGATAAAATCCAGCACCCCTTCTTGATCAAAAACCCTTGAACATCTAGGCATAGATGGAACATACCTCAAAATAGTAAGAGCCATCTATGAGAAACCCACAGTCAACATAGTGTTAAACAATCAGAAATTAGAACCATTTCCCCTGAAAACCAGAACAAGACAAGCATGCCCACTCTCACCCCTTCTGTTAAATGTAGTTTTGGAAGTTCTAACTAGAGCAAGCATACAAGAGAAGGAAATCAGGCGTATCCAAATAGGAAAAGAGGAAGTTAAGTTACCCCTCTTTGCAGATGGCATGATTCTATACCTCAAAAACCCAAGAGAATCTGTCAAAAAACTTTCTTGCACTGATAAAGCACTTTGGCAAAGTTTCAGTGTATAAAATAAATGTGCAAAAGACAGTTGCATTTCTATACACCAACAATAAATAAACAGAAGCCCAAATAAAAAGCATAATCCCATATACAATAGCCACAAAAAAATGAAATACCTTGGCATCTTCCTAACCAGAGGCGTCAAAGACCTTTACAAAGAAAACTACAAAACACTGCTCAAATAAATCAAAGACGACACAAATAAAAAAATATTTCATGCTCATGAATTGGAAGAATTGACATTGTTAAGAAGTCCATCCTACCCAAGGCAATCTACAGATTTAACGTAATACCCATTAAATTACCAGCAGCATTCTTCTCAGACCTGGAAATGGTAATACAGGAATTCATATGAAAACATAAACCACCATGAATAGCCAAAACAATCCTCAGCAAAAAAAAACAAAGCAGGCAGTATCATGTTCCCAGAATTTAAACTTTATTATAAAGCTACAATAATCAAAACAGCCTGGTATTGGTACAAGAACAGGCATATAGACCAATGGAACAGGATAGATGTTCCAGAAGCAAAATCCCAATTTCTCAACCAACTCGTCTTTGACAAACCTCCACCATCAACTACTGGGTAGAGGAGAACCTATTCAGTAAATGGTGCTGGGAAAACTGACTGACCACAAGCAAAAGATTAAAGCAAGATCCCTATCACCATACACAAAAATCAACTCTAAATGAATCAAAGACCTAAATGTAAAACCTCAAACTATAAGAACCTTAGAAAATGCAGGAGATACCCACGTGGAAATTGACACTGACAACCAATTCCTGATCAAAACCCCAAGTGCCCATGACATAAGACAGTAGATAGACAAGTGGGACCTCATTAAACTGACAAGCTTCTGCAAAGCCAAAGAAACCATCAAGAGAGCAGGGAGACAGCCCACAGAATGGGAAAAAATATTTGCCAACTGTATATCTGACAAAGGCCTAACATCTAGGATCTACAAGGAACTCAAACATGCCAAACAGAAAAAACAAACAGCCCCATTACAAAGTGGACAAAACGTATGAATAGATACTTCCCAAAAGAAGACATACGAGCAGCCAACAGATACATGAAAAAATGCTCAGCCTCACTAGTCATCAAAGAAATCAGATTAAAACAACTTTGAGATACCACCTAACTCCAGTCACGATGGCCATCATCAATAACTCAAAAAACAACAGATGCTGGAGAGAAAGTAGGGAAAAGGGAAGAACATTTCTACCCTGTTGGTGGGAGTGTATACTAGTACAACCTCAATGGAAAACAGTGTGGCAATTCCTAAAAGATCTAAAATTCGACCTCCCATTCAACCCCACAATCCCCCTACTGTGAATATACCCGGAGGAACTTAAATCACTCTGTGAAAAAGATAACTGCACACACATATTTATTACAGCATTATTCACAATAGCAAAAACATGGAACCAACCATGCTGCCCATCAAAAGAGGACTACATTTTTAAAATGTGGTACATATACATGATGGAATAGTACACAGTCATAAAGGACAAAATTATGAACTTCACAGCAACTTAGATGGGCTTGGTGTCTATAATACTGAGTGATCTATCATAGAAACAAAGAACTGAGTATCACACATTCTCACACATAAGCGGACCTTGAACAACTATCATAATACTATAAGAAAAGGGTTGTCAGTAGTAGTGGAAAACTGCCAGAGGAGGGTGGTGGCAGGATTGACAGTAGTGGGAAACTGTCAGGGGACAGAGGGCACACCTCATCAACCAGGGTACCTGCATAATGAACATTCGTATACCTAACCTTGAATTTTACCCCACATATCTAAAATAAAAATTTTTTAAAAAAGACAATATTCTAAATGTAGCCATAGAAGAAAAGTTATAATATGTATACATAATATATGCATACAACATGTATAAAACAGAAATAAGAATGACAGCAATGCCTTATTGAAAACAGTGCAAGTGAGAATGCAGTGGGATAACATTTTAAATATGTTTTTTAAAAAAATCTAAATGTGTCAACCTAGAATTTCACATCCAGTAAGCAAACTTTTCAAAAATGAAGGCAAAATTATCACTAGGATTTCATAATCAGCAGAACTACACTATAGAAAAATGTTAAAAGATGTTTCCAAGCCAAAGGAAAATGATAACAGGTAGAAACTGTAATCTACACAAAGGAATGGAAAGCACTAGAAATGACTGCTACCAGAAAAGATATAAGAATGTTTTCTTATTACTTCATATCTTCAAAAGGTAAATGACTGACTAGGCAAAAATATCAGTGTAGTGTGGGGTCTGTAACATGTGTAAAAGTCAAATATATGACAACAGTAATTTCTCTCAAATGGGAAGAAATAGAAGTTTATAATTGTAAAGTTCTTATGTATGAAATGGTGTACAATATCACTTGAAGGAAGACTGTGAGAAACTAAAGATCTACACTGGGTACCTTAAAGTAATCAGTAAATAGCAAAACAAAGTGTTTCAGCTAATCAGTTAATGAAGGAGAACCATAAAAAATATTTAATTAATCCAAAAAGGCAATAAAAGGGAAAAAAGAATAGATGAGACCAATAGAAATCATGTTGAAAAATAATAGATTTAAACCTAAGCCATATCAATATTCACACTAAATGTAAATGGTCTAAACTCTCTAAGACAAAGATTCAGAGATTGGATAAAAAAGCAAGACCAAACTTCATCCTGCCTACAAGACACCCACTTTAATTAGAAATATACATTACATATTATTAAAGGGAGAAGAATAGGTAAAGATATACAATGCTAGTGCCAATCAAAAGAAAGCTGAAATGGCTCTATTCACCTAAATTAAAGATCTTTACTCTTTGAAATATAGTGTCATAAGAATAAAAATCTAAGCCACAGATTGGGAGAAAATATTTACAAATCATATATCTGATAAAAGTCCTGTATTAAGGACACATTAAGAACTCAAAACTCAATAATAAGAAAACAAACAATCCAAAAAAGATTTGAACAGACACTTCACTAAAAATATATGAATAATAAGTAAGCACATGGAACAATGTTCAATGTTATTAGTTTTTAGGGAAAATCAAATTAAAATCATAATAAGGGGCTGCTGGGAATGTAAACCTGCACAACCACCTTGGAAAAAAATTGACAGTTTCTTTTAAAATTAGACATAAACCTACCATGTTACCCACCCATTTCATTCCTTAGTATTTACCCAAAGGAAATGAAAATGTATGTGTCTACAAAGGTTTGTACACGAATGCGCATAACAGCTTTATTTCCAATCTCCCCAAACTGGAAACAACCCATATACCCATCAACAGGAGCATGGATGAATACATTGTGATATAGTCCTACCACAAAATACTACTCAACAAAAAAAAGCGGGGGGGTGGGGAGGGAATGGAGGAGTGAATCCCTGAGACATAACAATTTGGGTGAATCTCAAAATAATGATGCCTAGAGAAAGAAGCCAGACAAAAAAAGAACACATACAGTATGAATCTATGTTTTTAAAATTCTAGAAAAAAATATAAACTATTATCTACTAACAAAAGCAGATCTGCATTTGCATGAACTTGGGAAGAAAGAAGAGAGAGGGAGAGGAAAGAGGGATGGATGACAAAGGGGCAGAGAAAACTTGTAAGGTGATGGTCTTGTTCATTACTTCAAGAGTGATGATTGTCTTGCAGGTGTATACATACGTCAAAATTTGTAAAAGTGTGCACATCAAGTATATGCAATTCACAGTATGTTAACTATACCTCAAAAAAATCTGTTAAAAAGGAGGGGGAGGAGGAGGGAGAAGGAGATGGATGGAGGAAGAGGAAGGAAGAAGGGGAAAGGAAGGGAGAGCCAGCAGCTTACACAGCAGCAGAAACAACAGCAGCTGCTCCCAAGCCAAAGCATCTCCCTAAGCTGAAGTAAGTCTCATCTCTGTGCCTTATTTACAGGGGAAGGAAAAAGAAAATGTCTAGGGTATTCCCCCTTCTTGTAGAAAGTGGACTCTGGCATCAAAGGAGAAAGGAAGAAAACAGGGAAATGAATTTGCAATAAACAACCAACAGTCTATCTCCCAAATGTTGGGTGATAGACGTGCATTTTAGCTCTGCTTTAATGAAAGTCTACTTTGCTAAGAGTAACTAATTTCCTCTTAAGAGGCAGGTCAGATTGTTCTATTTACCTTAGAAAAACTGACAAAAGAAAAAGTGGATCCATATGGCCTAACAATGAGAGGAAAATTCAAGTCCTAAATCCTGGTCCTATCAGAAATTCTCTCAAAAACAGAATCCAGGCTGAGTTTCATCTCTATTCATTGCTAGTTTTGCAAGATGTTCGCTCTGTGGGTATGGCCAGCAGAAGCCTAGTAAAGTCAGGAACATCCTTGGTCAGAAGCCAAGATCTTAAGAGAAAAGCTTACCCTTCTATGGGAAGCTTGGTCACTGAGGGCATGGGAAATTCCAAATACATGATGGTATTGGCATTCCAATTTTCTCCAAACCCAAACCCCTACGCACTCATGTCTGAATCCAAGGTTGAGAGTAAAACTATAAGAAAAAAAACTAAAGAACTATTCAGCTAAGACCTCGATGATATTATATCACCAGTAAAATAGCCTGGTATCAAAAGAGAGGTTCAGAAAAAGGAGGAATGGAGCAGCTTCCGATCCCAGCCTGCAGTTGCATATTAACAAATTTCCAGCATTTCAGAGTGGAAGTGCATGTGGTAGGACCCAGTGAGAGGTGATGGTCCCCGAGAGAAGTGGCAATGAAACCAGGGTGGGACAAGGACAAAATGGCCAAGACACTGTGAAAACCAACCACATCTGTTCATGAGCACTTGGGAAAAAAAAAATCCCACCTAGGAGACACAGAGGACTACATAGGCGTGACTGTTGAAGGAAGCTGGGTTCTGCAATCGCAGGGGGTAGTAGCTATTCCTCAGATTCTTTTGGTTGAAAATGATAGAAACATAATTCAGAATGTCTTCACAGAAATTAAAATTTTCAAAAAAGGAAAAGTCCTGACTCGCATCACCGAGAAGTTTAAGGGCTACAACTTTTCAGGCACTACTGGTGCTCAAGGAATGTCATCAAGAAGTTCTGTTCATTGTCCCTTGTCTTGGCTGCTTTCTCAGAGTGTGAAAGCAAGGACTGGTCCTCATGAATTCTAAAGCCAAGTCACACTGAAACTTGAAAGAAGTCTAAGAGAAAGGTGGGTGGGTGTCAATATTTCTAATAGAACAGGCAGTCTGTTAGGTGATTCCTTGAGGAGTTAGCCCTTATTCGAAGCTATAAAACAAACCCAGTGAAATCAAAAGGCATGTATTTGGACTGATAATTCCAACAAAAGTACTAGAATTGCATCTCACTGGCCATGTGGGGCTTAGGTGTCTGTTCCTAAAGCAACTTCTGTGGCCAAGAGGGTGAATTTGGCCAATTGGCCAGACCTGGATCATGCACCCATGTCTTGCGTCAGGCACAGGAGGTCAATCCCATCTGAATGCCACAGAAAGAAAGTGGGGGAGGGGGGTTCCCAAATGAAAGCAGAGATGCTTATATCAGAAGGGGAGCAGTTGCAGGGCAGGCAGCAAAAGCAGACTTCCACCTGGAAGTAAGAACTAGTCCAACCCAACAGGTGTTCACCTTCTTTCCTCCAAGCAAAACTGGTCATCAGTCTAGCCATAGTTGGCAGTCTGTCTGGCACTGCATCTCAATTCTTCTTTCCTTTATTTCTCTGTACAACTTCATACCATGCTTTCAGGTCTCTCATAGTGCCTACAGCCTACAGCCTCATATCAGGGAATCATCAGGGAAAAGTGATTGCCCTACAGTGTTAATAGCAACATGTAACATCCAGGGTGTCTTAAACAATATGGAGAAGTCTCCAACGTCCATTCCATATTTACCTGTGATACGGCAGTTCAAGGAATTTCAGGATGACCCCAGCTCCTCAAATGAGGTCAAACAAGGGGGAAAACACTTCCACAAAAGGAAATTGTGGCATTTTTAGAAAGGGGACCGGCCAGGCTCAGTGGCTCAGCCTGTAATCCCAGCACTTTAGGAGGCCAAGGTGAGTGGATTGCCTGAGCCCGTGGGTTCAAGACCAGCCCAGGCAACTTAGCGAGACCTCATCTCTACGATAAAAATAAAAATAAAAATTAGCCGGTGTGGTAGCACATGCCTGTAGTTTCAGCTACTTAGAAGACTGAGACGGAAGGATCGCTGGAGCCCAGCAGGTCGACGCTGGGGTGGCCATGAGCATGCCACTGTGCTCCAGCCTGAGCGATGGAATGAGACTCCAACTCAAAAAAAAAAAAAAAAGAAAGGAAAGAAAGGGGTAAATGAGCACAGGGTAGCCAGAAACTGTGAACATTAGTCTATATGCAAAACTATTAAGAATGTTTATAGTGATAAAGGGTGACTTACTTCTACATTTTATTTTCACTTGCTAATTTTTTTTAATTTTTTTCAAAAACATGCTTTGATTTTGATATCATATAAAAGGAAAAATACTACAGTTCAAATCACATTATCCTCTTTCAGACTCAATTGTTTTCATCACTAAGATTATATTCTAAGCTAAAAAAAATTCAAGTTCAAAGAAACTGAAACCACTGGCTTGACATCCTGAAATTTGACCATCTATTCCAAAGTTATTTGAATGCCTCTGGCAATAATAACCTGCAAAAAACAAACAAAAAAAAGATTCTATGACATTTCTTTTTTCCAAACCACATCAAATTATTTGTGGAATATGGGATAAAATTATGAATAAATCAATCAACATTTGTTTCCCCTGTTCTTCGGAGAGCTTGTCCTGCCTCTATTTTCTAGGGTTCAGTGGAAATAAGTTCTTTAGGGGAAATCTCATGGTGTCTGGGATCTTTTTTTATTTCTTCATTTCCTTTCCTGTTAAGCCATATTATTCATAATGGCAGAGTGCTAGCTGACTATATAAATTTGCCCCTTTCTGTTTATCCTGTAGTTGCCTGTCAAAGCAAATAAGTCTGCTTTGCATTAGAGCTTGGAAATTAAATTGTGGGAGAGTAAGTCCCTCTGGTTAAGGTAAACCAGAGTGATGTGAATTCATACCCAAAGGAACAAGCACAGGAACATCTGTACCTGTGGCAATTAGACAACCTCAGTATAGGAAGCAAAAAATTTTCCAAAGCACATTTATATACCCAGAGAAGTCAATCAGTTTTCTTAAACATAAAAGCATCTGCTCTTAAACATCTTACTTTATCAAGATTGTGGCTGTAAAAGTTAATTCTCACTGATGCTATTAACACAACTAAGAAGAAAATCTCATTTCCTACTTAGCTTCTTCTACCACTGGGTCATAATCTTAAATGGAATTCAAATTGCTGAAAGACTTTCCCTTAAAACATAGAAAGCCCAGAAATAGGTGCTAGTGATTATGGTTGTTCTTAACCTCAAATACCACTTCCATATTTCCCAGAACACTTCACATCTATCACAGGTTAATAATAGTCAACATCACTGAGTGCTTGTTATGAACTTTAAATTGCTAGTCCCTACTATATATTATCTTTTTTAACCCACACAACTCTAAGAAGTTACCATTTTTATGCTCATTTTACAGACGTCAAAACTGAGTTTCAGTTAAGTAATTTTGTCCTTAGAATTTCTTCATTTTTTCCCAAATATATAACTCTGAAAATAAAAAAGTGCTTCATCTAAGCACTGTGTAAAATTTATTTATCATACTAATGTACCCCAGATTTAGAAAATTCAAAGGGAAGAAAAAATATTTTTTTAATCTGCTGAATGTCTTGATGTGCCCAGCCCTATATTTGTGCTTTCCAAAATGTTATTGTATTTGATCTTAATTATTTCATTGCTCATCTGTAAAATGAGCAATGAAATAATTAAGTTGCACTACTAAGATCAAGTGCACGGAGCGAGCAGAACTAGAACTTGGACTCAGGTCTCTCTGATGAAGATAGGAAAGTCAGTGTTAATCTATAAACTTAAACTCAGGTGTGTAAATTACAATCCCAGCTCCATCACTCATTAGCTTAGACAAATCAGTGAAACTCTGTGAGCTTCCATTTCTTATAGTAATGGGTCCCATCTTGTATGGCCACTGTTCTCCTAAAGATCTAATGAGATAAAGGGCAAAGAGGCAGTGGCTGGACGCATAGTGAGTTCTTATTATGGTCAACCTCCAAGATGGCCCCAGTGAGTCTTGCATACCCTCCTTTCTCTTTTTTTTTTTTTTTTTAATTTTTAATTTTGAAGATGTGGGGTACAATCCAGGGTGAGGTATACAAATGTTCATTATATATGTACCCTTGTTGATGAGGTGTGCCCCTGGGAGTTTCCCACTACTGTCATTCTCACCTCCATACCCCCAGCAGTTTCCAGACCCTTTATTATAGTATTATAATAGCTACAATAATCAAAACAGCCTGGTATTGGTACAAGAACAGGCATATAGACAAATGGAACAGGAAAAAGATTCCAGAAGCAAACCCTCAATTTCTCAACCAACTCATCGTTGACAAAGCCTCCACCATCAACTCCTGAAGAGAGAAGAACCTATTCAGTAAATGGTACTGGGGAAACTGGATGACCACATGTAGAAGATTAAAACAAGACCCCTACCTCATTAAACTGATAAGCTTCTGCAAAACCAAAGAAACCATCAAGAGAGCAGGGAGACAGCCCACAGACTGGGAAAAAGTATTTGCCAACTCCAGGTCTGACAAAGGCTTAACATCTTTGATCTACAAGGAACTCAAACATGCCGAAAAGAAAAAAACAAACAACCCCATTATAAAGTGGGCAAAAGATATGAACAGACACTTCTCAAAGGAAGACATCCAAGCAGCCAACAGACACATGAAGAAATGTTCAACCTCACTAATCATCAGGGAGATGCAAATCAAAGCCACACTGAGATATCACTTAACTTCAGTCAGAATGGCAATTATCAATAACTCAAAAAATAACAGTTGCTGGAGAGGGTGTGGTGAAAAGGGAACACTTCT
>CAUYQG010064317.1:0-12162 GCA_963574415.1 Tarsius wallacei | reverse complement strand
AGAAGAGGGGCAATACCCATAGAACTCATGGGAAGCTGGACCAGGTGGGGTTGGGGATATTCTGCAGTGGGAGAACATGATTATTCCCTACCCACCAAGCAAGATAACATGATGACACATATTCCCAGTGAACAGAAATAGAAAATTCAAAAGGTGTAGCGAGGCAGTGGTCACTTACATAAACGTTTAAGGCCATCTTGTAGATGGGACTCATTTCTTTTTTTTTTTTTTGAGTTGGAGCCCCACTCTGTTGCCCAGTCTGGAGTGCAGTGGCTGCTCCCGGCCACGGCAGCCTCGACCTGCTGGGCTCCGGTGATCCTTCCGCCTCAGCCTTCCAAGTAGCTGGAACTGCAGGTGCGCGCTACTGTGCCTGGCTAATTTTTGACTTATTGTAGAGATGATGTCTCGCCAAGTTGCCCAGGCGGGTCTCGAACCCGCGGGCTCAGGCAATCCACTCACCTCAGCCTCCCAAAACGCGGGATGCAGGTTGAGCCACTGAGCCCGGCTTGATGTTCGTTCTTTAAGTGGAGGCTTAGAACTGCAAACGGCTCAACACCGTCTAACCGCCTACTCTATCATCTGAAGTTCAGGTTTCCCCAAAGCCCAAGAACACCAAGGAACTGATGCGATACTAACCGCAGGAATCCCAGCCAGTGGCCTCCCTTGGCCTTTGCCTGGGCCTCAGGCCAGGCGGTGACTCACAGGGGCAGGCCTGAGTGTCAGGATGGATCAGCCCTGCTGGTCAGCTCTTTGCCTTCGTCTCCCTGCATCCACAGGGCAGGCAGGGCCACTGCCCCGCTTCACCACTGTGGGTTTTGCTGCCTGAGACTCCCACCACTGAGACCTCAAACATAAGTGACCAGCATTGGTCAGCACACCCCACCCCATCGGCGGTGCCACCCCCAGTCACATAGGTGAGGGTCCTCATCACGCCCTCCCAGAGCCCAGCACATGCTGACCTCGGATCGCTGGCTCCTCAGAGCCCAAGGTCAAGGCCTTGTCCTCTCGCTGAGCCTACCTGGCTGGACTCAGGGCTGCAGTGGCAGGCATGGATGTGGAAGTCAGACTCTGCCCCTTGCCGGCGGGTGACCCTGGACAGGTTACCTGAGCTCTCTGGGCCTCAGTGTTCTTATCTGTGAAGTAGCCCTGTGTTGACCCCTGGCCTTGGGCCTGGCCCAGGGAGTCAGGAATGGAGCCACCAGTCAGGGTCAGTGTGAATCAGAATTTGAGTCCTGCAAGCTTTGGGGGACAAAAGAGGCACGCAGTTTCCCAGGAGGGCCCTGGGATGGGGGAGAGGGCGTCACATAGCCAGTCCGTGGCTAGGACCGACAGCCGTCTCCTACGGCACTTCCCTGTCCCCCACCCCTGCCCAGTGCTTTCCTCCATGGAGACCCCTGCCAAGCCCCCACTGTGCATCAGGCCCTTTGCAGGCTCTTCAGGTAGATGAGGCCTCAGAGAGGCCGGATGACTTGCTCAAGGACACACAGCTTGTGGCATCTGAGATGCAAGCTCGACCCTCTGGGCAGTATCAGCCCAGCCCCCCAACCCCTGGCTGAGTTCCTCTGGGCCTCCAGGACCCCGAGGCTGCCCGAGGCTGCCTGTCCCCCATGGGGTGTCCCTCTCAATTCTCCGTGCAGCCGGGTAGCGGGGAGTCCCGTGCCAGCTTTTCTATTATTCACACCTCCCCTCGGCTGCCAGCAGGTCCTGGGCCCGAAAGATAAGGCACCAATGGCCGGCTTGTCTTCTTCTGAGTTCCATCTCATTTCCCAAAGGAACACAAAGGCCTCTTGTTCTCGCCCCGTGCGGGAAGCTGGGCCTCACTCTCGTGAAAGGAAGACGAGCCATTAGCGGGATTACGGCCGGTTAGATTTACAGCTTTTTCCTCGTGGCCACCTGTCCCCTCCAGTAATGCCGCATAGGCACCAGAGGCAGGTGCCTACCGTCTCCGGGGTCACGAGGGCAGAGGAGGCAACAGCTTGACTGAGCCCCTCCCATGCACCAAGCTTGGCCCTCACGGCCTGGAAAAGACTCTGCAACATGCGTGGGCCCGCCCCCCATGTTACGGGGGAAACTGAGTCTCAGCGACGCGGAGTGGCGTGCCTAGATCACACAGCTGGGAGATGGCTTTGCCGGCACTCTCTGGCCTGTGCTGGGAGGCCAAGTTGAGTCATTCGTCCTCAAAACAAGACTCAGAAGAAGTGAGTTCATGCATGCAAACCCTGCCCGCCCACGCCTGTGTCTCCAACCTCACAGGCAAGTCAAACAGGAGTCAAAAGCAAAGAGCCCAAATTCAGGGCCACCAAAGGGAGTCCTGGACGGTCTGTCTGTGGCCACTGCCTCTCCTCCTCCTCACGCATGGAGAGCCAGGCAGGCCGGTTGCTGCTGAGTCACACGCCATGGCCCCACCCGGAGGTCTGGCAGGGCCCCCCGTGCCCAAGAGGACTCCCATGGCCTGGAGTGTCATGCGTGCCACCCTGGTGGGGAAGCGGGAGGCAGGGAGGTGGCACTCCAGGGTGGAGGATGGGGCCTCCTCCTCACCCTGGCAGATGCTGCCAAGATGATGACGTCACTGCCTGCCACGGGATTAAGGTGATGTCACAAGGAGCAACTTAGTGCTAGGGTGAATCTCCAGAAGATTGGCACCGGGGATGCCTGGAGAGGAAGGAAGCAGGGCGATGTCTGGGTCCTGCCACCCCAGTGCTGAGGCATTTAGAGATCAGCACTACAGCTCCCCGCACTCCACAGATCAGGAAACTGAGGTCCGAAGAGCAGACGGGTTTATCCAGGAGCCCCAGAGACACAGTAGCAGAGCCAAGGAGGGTCTTAGACATAAAGTCTGGCTGGGGGGCCCTTGTTGGAAAGTTCTCTGGCTCTGCCACCTGAAGCCCTGCAGGGGAACCCTCCTTCCTCCATGGGCTAGTGGGTGATAATCCACACCTGGTGAGCCTCAGTTTCCTTGTCCATAAAATGGGGATGATCATTTTTTAAAAATTTGAATTGGGAGTCTCACTCTCCCAAAGTGATCTACCCTCCTCAATCTCCCAAGTAGCCGGACTACAGGCATGCACCACCATGCCCAGCAAATTTTAAAAATTTTTTGTAGAGATGAAGTTTTGCTATGTTGTCCGGCTTGGTCTTGAACTCCTGGGCTCAGGCAATCCTCCTGCCTCAGCCTCCCAGGGTGCTGGGTTTGCAAGTGTGAGCCACCACGCCTGGCTTTAAATGGGGTGATAATAATACCTAGCTGATGGGGTCATGAGGAAGAAAAAGCGGAGTAATGTTTGTCAAGGGGCCTGCAGATGGCTGTCACCCTCAGAGCTTCCTCAAGGCTGTCGGAGGAACAAAGACAAGTGATGACATAAATCACAAGACCCCTGCTGAGCACCTACTCTGTGCCCACAGGCGGAGGGACAAGACCTTCCCTGGGGATGACAGGGTGCTCCAGGATGCAGAACTGGCATTGGCAGGGCCCAGGAGGGGAGCAACATCAAGTAATGTGTGGCGAATCCCATCTGCCCAGTCTTTGCTAGGGTTGTGAGGGCCGGAGAGCTGTCAGTGCCAGGCAGGGAGGCCAGAGTGGCCCAAGGGGGTCAATGTGACCACTAGAGAGGACCAAAGTGCCAGGCCGAGAGACTCAGACTTGACTTCAATGGAGAATTCTCCCCGAAGGCTCCCACTGGCTGAGGTGCCAGGGACTCCAGGCCACTGGGCAGAGATGACATGCCCCTCAGAAAAGAGGGGGTGGTGGAATGTGGCCATTTCTCCAGGGGAAGAGGTGTCAACACCACGTGCCTCTGAGGGACCCTTCCTCCACATGAGCTATGCCCACCATGCCAATGCCCCTCTTTCCTTCTCATGGTCATCCTGAGGGAAACTGAGCCTGGGATGGGTATAAGTCACTGACTGACTTATAAATGACAGAGCGGTGGGGAGGGTTGTGAGGGGATGGGGAAGGTTAAAAGCCTCATTCTTCATTGCACCCCCACCTTCCAACTCCCTGGGGTATTTCTTCCATTATCCACACAGTTTGGAGTTTATTTCCTTATTCAGTCACTATTTTTTTTAAAAAATCTGCTCTTTTACTTTGGCAGAGGCAAGAGACTGCATGAGGCCAGGAGTCTGAGACCAGCCTGGGCAACATAGCAAGATTCTGTCTTTATTATAAAAGAACAATCATCAAACCTATTTTTCAAAACTTGCTGTTTTAAAATGTGTATTTTTTTTTTTTTGAGTCACCCAGGCTGGAGTGCAGTGGCATGCACGCTCACGGCCACCCCAGCATTTACCTCCTGGGCCCCAGCGATCCTTCTGCCTCAGCTTTCCAAATAGCCGGAACTACAGATGTGTACTGTCACGTCCAGCTATTTTTTATTTTATTGTAGAGACGAGGCCTCACCAAGTTGCCCAGGCTGGTCTCAAACCCATGGGCTCAGGTAATCCACTCGCCTCGGCCTCCCAAAGTGCTGGGATTACAGGCTGAACCACCGAGCCCGGGCAAAATGTGTATTATGAAAGGTCAATTTCTAGTTATTTCAGAAATTGCCATAGTGTCTTCCAAAGAGGTTGGACTAGTTTGCATTCTCACCAGCTGTGGTACTTATACACAATGGAATATTATGCAGCCTTAAAGAAGGACAAATATATGGACTTTGCAGCAACTTGGATAGATCTGGAGTCGATCATACTCAGTGATCTATCACAGAAACAAATAACAGAGTACCATATGTTCTCATTCATAAGCGGACCTTGAACAATTATAATACTATAAGAAATCATTTGGTGTAATGGGAAGCTGTCGGGGAGAGGGGGTGGGATTGGCAGCTGGGGGAGATTGCTGGGGGAGGGAGGGGCATACCTCATCAACAAGGGTACCTGCATGATCAATGTTTGTATACCTAACCTTGAATTGTACCCCCTATCTTTATAATAAAATAATAATAAGAAAGAAAAGAAAAAATAAAAATAAAATAAAATTTAAAGACGACACAAACAAATCTAAAAGCATTCCATGCTCATGGATTTTTTAAAAATCAATATTGTCAAAATGTCTATACTACCTAAAGCAATCTACACATTCCATGCAATCCATATCAAACTACCCCCATCATTTTTCATACTTCTTGAAAAAACAAAAATTAACAAGAAAGCCAAAAAAGAGCTTAAATAGCAAAAACAATTCTAAGCAAAAAGAACAAAACTGAAGACATCACACTGCCAGACTTCAAACTTTATTACAAGACTAAAAGCAACCAAAACAGCATGGTACTGGTACAAAAACAGGCACACAGACCTATGGGACAGAATTGAAAAACCAGAAATAAAACCACTGTGTACAGACATCTCATCTTTGACAAAGTCAGCAAAAACAAACACTGGAGAAATGGAAACTTATTTAACAAATGGCACTGGGAAAATGTTTAACCATATGCAGAAGAATGAACTTGGACCCCTTCCTCTTACCATGTACAAAAATTAACTTAAGATGAATTAATAACTTAAACATTAAAACCTCAAATTACAAAAATCCTAAAAGGAAATGAATTCATGACAAAGACCTCAAAAGTAAAAGCAGCAAAAACCAAAATTGACAAGTGAGACATAGTAATACTAAAGAGCTTCTGCACAGCAAAAGAAACATCAACTGAGCTAACATACGCCACTGAGTTAACCATCAACTGAGTTAACATACAACCTACAGAACAGGACCGAATATTTGAAAACTATGCATCTGACAAAGGACTAATGCACAGAATCTAAGAAGAACTCAAGTAAATTGAAAAGAAAAAATGAATAAGCCCATTAAAAAGTGGGCAAAGGTCATGACAGACACTTCTCAAAGGAAGTCATACAAATGGCCAACAAACATATGAAAAAATGTTCAATGTCACTAATCACCAGAGAAATAAAAATCAAAACCACAATGAGATACCATCTCATACCAGTCAGAATAGCTTTTGTTAAAAAGAAAGCAACAGACGTTGGCGAGGTTGCAGAGAAAAGGGAATGCTCCTACACTGTTGGTGGGAGTGTAAGCTAGTCCAACCCTAAGGAAAAGTAGTTTGGAGATTTCTCAAAGAATTAAAAATAAATTTACTATTCGACCCTGCAATCGCACTACTGGGTATATACCCAGAGGAGCATAAATCACCCTATCAAAAAGACACCTGCACTTGCATGTTTACTGCAGCACTACATAAGATAGCAGAAACATAGAAGCAATCTAGGTGACCATCAACAGTGAACTAAATAAAGAAAATGTGGTATACATACACTATGGGATACTACACAGTCATAAAAAAAATCATGTCCTTTGCAGCAACATGGATACAGTCACAGACCACCATCCTAAGCAAATTATCACAGAAACAAAAAAACATAACTGAATACCACATGGTCTCCCTTAGAAATGGGAGCTAAACACCGAATACAGATGGGCATAAGAATGGGAACAACAGACACTTTGACACTCCTAGAAGGGCAAGGAAAGGCGCTTAAGAGGTGAAGAACTACCCAGTAGGTACCACCTGGGTGATGGGCTCAATAGAAGCCCAAACCTCACCATCCTGCAATATTCCTATGTTAGCAAACCTGCACTTGTACCCCTTTACTCTAAAAACTTTTTTTAAATTTACAAAGTAAAAAAAATTAGGACATGAAATACTTTCTACATATTGTTTATAACCATACACATATGTAGCAAAATGTTTAAAAAGTGCATGAGAATAAACACCTCATTCAGGGTGTTGGTTACTTCTATACAATAATTTTTAATAGCATAAAAACATTCTGAGGCCAAAAAGTTTCACAATTGCTGTTTTGAAATACTGTCTACCAAAATGTTAATAAGAAATGATTGATTACTTTATTTGATAATCAAAGATAACATGTGCATACACGCGTGCGCGTGCACACACACACACACACACTCACACACAGAGCCTGCTAATCAGAACATCAGATTGGCTTAATTCCATCAGTACAGCAACACTAAAGTGAAATAAGTACAATTAAAACACAACTGACATGTTAAGCAAAGCTTTTCTCTCGGCATAAATCAGAATTCAAATAATCACTGAAAAAATGTTAGAGTCTCACAATTCACCTTTGTGAATTCCTAACAAGTATAGGAATTCAAACAAGGATCTTTAGGATATCAAAACATAAAACAGAAACATCTGAGTTAATGCTCACATCTTTAATATCTCTTTTTCTAGTGTGTGTATTATTTTTTTCAAACGTGAATACCAACAATAACATCTGCATTATTTATGATTTATTGTTATTGTTTATTTACCCATAAAATTTGAGAGAAAAATTAGGAGTAAAAGTTTGTGAGTGTTTCAAATGTTTTGAGACAATCCCTTGCAGAATTATGTTTGTATTTCAAAATGTACCTGATATGACTGTTGCTTCACCTTCCATTCCTACTGCTTTAGTCAAAACAGAATCTTTCCTTTCAATGATAGGCTGAATGGGTTTTGAAACACAATGTTTAGCAATTAATGTCTACTTCATGCAATACATAGTTAATAACACAACATAAAGATATAAAAGTTGTTACCTTTAAGGAAGAATATTTCCCAGGAGACTCTAAAAGGAAAAGGGACATATAATCATTTATACATAAATATGACAAGCCAGCCACACAATCACTGAGTTACTATTGAGCTGTATTCCTGTGATTGGCTTTGTATTCCTCTGATTGGTTTTGAAAGTGATTGTTTTAGGTTTGGGGTGCTTTTTATTTATATTGCTGCCAGGTTGCTTTGGACAAAAACCTGGCAGCAATATATTAAAGAAAATAGGAATAAGGGTTTCACAAAACATGCAGTTAAAATGGCAAAAGTCATATTATGGTTCAAATGACAATTAAAGAAATATAGTACAGATATCAGTGTGAACAGTTGGGACCAACGAGAAAAGTGAGCTTCAATCAAATGATCAAGTCTTGACCCTGACAGGATCGATGTCACAGCTGATGGTAGAAGCTACAGCATATCTTTCATACAACTCATCAGAATCATTTATACCGTGATTCATCGTGTATTTCTTGTGCTCTTCAAACTGTTCTGAGATTTAGGAAGTACACAATTGTGATGAAGCTCAGTCAAATGTATAATTCAATGTTTATCAGAGAAACTTCTGAATAGATCACCTTGGATATACACTTGAAGAATAAGAGTTAATAAACCTGTTTTTCCAAACCTCTGTAGGCGCCTGGTATGACTATATGCCCAGTATCACCTAGTTTAGTCATCTTAAAGTTTCTTCGTCAACTCATAGCAAAGAGGTAAGAACAAACTGAAAAAAAATATATACAATAAACTTCCAATATACACATATTTATGAAAGAGAAAAAGCTGAATAGCCACAAAGTTATTAGATATTAATAACCTTGCATATTTCAAAATCAGTGCAATATTTACTGAAAAAGACAATTTAGTATTCAAAAGATAAACTTTATACAGTTTTCACTACAAATTTAATTTAGTGTGGTATATCATGTCAGTCTCTAAAGGATTTTCTTCAATAGATATCCTATAAAACCAATAGCCTCCTCAAAATAAAACAGCTAATGCTTCTGTATTCAAATTAATTTCACTTGAATAACTAATAGTAATGCAGTAGATATCTTTATTCCTGGCAGTGTGGATAGGAGAAATTAGTTTCTGTGCTTTATTGCCATTCTAACACTCCCTCCTGCTCTGTTCTGCTCTAGAGTAGTGATAATGCAATCTTCTGTTTCAGTGTGAATCTGGTGAAACCATCTGAAGTGAGTTCTCTCGAGCTTCCTCCTCTTTAATTTGAAAATTACCTAGCTAACTCCTGCCTTTTCACCCTCATTCCCCCATCAAAATCTCTCCTTGTGGGCAAAAGAAAATGTTACATCTGTAACTTGATTATTCTCCTACTTCATTCCTTGAATGGATTATTCCCATCCTTTCCTCTTTATTGAGCAGTAATATCTTACATCTACAATTTCCATTTATTCATCTCTTCTCTCCTTTTCCTCTACCCAGAAACATGCTCAAAACTAAAAGCAAAAATCATGTGTTCCCTTCACCCTGTTAGGGTTTGAACTGCTATCCAATGGATTTCTTCTAGAACTCTAAAGAAAAGTTCATGTATTGGCTACTTAGAGCATATGTGGTCCAAGGACCAGAAATATCAGTATCACCTGAGAACTATTAGAATGCAGAATCTCAGACCTGCTGGATCAGAATGAGCTTTTGAACAAGGTCCTCGTTAATTCATTAAAGTTTCAGATGCTCAGCTCTATGCTGAGTGTGCATCCACATTCCTTGACCTTAACTTCTACTTTTGGAATCTAATGTCAGTTTCTCCCTATCTTGTCCCTCAAATGGAAACTACATCTCAAGTCATACAGTTTGCAGCAGAATTTTTATCAGGCTGTAGCTTCCTTGATCTCTCCGTGACAACCCAACTCTTTTCTTTATTCCAGTTGTCCTATTTTGGCTTATGGAGCAGTAACATTTTGTATGACATTAAGTCACATACATGTGTACTTGACCACAGATGCTTAGATTCACTTATGGTAGATAAAGCACAGCTCTGTGTAGTTTGGTTCCTCCAACCTTAAGGCCCTCTAAGCAGTGAGAAAGATGGGAAGAGCAGAAAAATGTTGCTCTACTTATCTGACAAGTTTCTGTACTGGAAGCACACCTCATATCCTTCCCACCTATCTAATACTCTGCTCTCCTTGTTTTTAAGGAATTATTAAACCACCCTCCATTGATATACCTGTTTCTTTTTCTTTCATTGACTTCCTATACTCTGTCTTCCTCTTCCTTATTTCACAAATTCTCCCAGATCTTAGGGTGTCATAAAACAGAACTAACAACTCAGCTTTTTTTGACATTCACAGCTTAATCCATTGCTGACATCTACTTGGATATCCAATGTTCATTATTGCACTTCTCTTTTTCCTTACTGTGCACTTCAAGGTAACTTTCTCTGGATATTAATAATTGTGTTTTAATGTAAACATGTTGTCAAATGACCTTTCCAATAAAATACATTCCTTATCTTTTACTTGTGCACTCATGGTATTGTCTCCTTTTTGATGTGCTGCCCCAGACGAATGACCGACATACTTCTTTGGATGGTCCTTGAAGAGGATTAAATTAAGCCCCATTATGAGTTTTAATGACAAATAATAACAGGCACACAAAGAGTTTTCTGATCACTTTTTTGAACATATCTGGATTTTCTGTGTTGAAAGCAATTAGATTTAAAAATAAGAGGAGCAATTATTGAAAAAAACATGCTCTCTAGATCAAGATTCTCTTCCATCTTCCTATGAGTATGGATTCTGATAGCTGAGCATGGAAGCCCAAATGAAACATATTCAGAAACAAAATGGTAACATACATGCATTTACAACAAGGACCTCACTTCAAACGATGTCAATCTACTTTGCATTCCTTACCTAATATAAGAAGGTTTTTTTTTAAACACACGATGCTTGCTAAGATACTTAGAGCATTAAAAATTAACATATTTCCAATTATAAGAAAAGTTTAGTCCTAAGATACTTGGCATGATGAAATACTTCTGAGTAAGCCAGAATGAGTGTAAACAGAACATTGTTGAGCTGCTACAATTAGGTAAACACAAGCTTGTACAAATTATAAACATTTTATTAACATTTTTTCTGACAGAAAAAGTGGTTGAATAAAATGACAAAGTATTAAGAAAAACTTGTCTCATGTTATTGTTTAAATAAAAGCAAGCAAATAGTAGACACATTGTGCAACTCTCTTTTGATTCAGAAGTAACCTCAAAAAGGTATAGAAAGCTTTTGTTTATAAAAAGGGAAGAATGAGAACATTTATGCATGAAGCGTCTACTGCATGCCAGGCCCTTATTTGCACACTGTCTTTTCCACACATCATAATAATAAAAATGATTGGGATAATGGCTACGCCTCTTTCTGCTTCCTGGTCATCCCAGGATGTTAAGATAAAAACGATGAACAGACACGATCCACTGCTCTTTCTTTCCAGAACGTCCTCCTTCGAAGCTTTCACATGGCTGCTGCTCCTCTCCTGTAGCTGGCAGCTTCAGTGTCCCTCTCAGAAAAGTCTTCTCTGACTTCAGAATTCAACCCCCACTCCCACTACCATCCTAGCTACAAACTTCCTCAATGTTATCTCATCAAACCTTCTTGGTTTTCTGTATGTGAAGCATTTATAGTTACGTATAACTGTCCGTTGTTTCCTGGAATTTCTGTTTCTACTATTACAACACAAACTCAGTGTTGGGGTCACTAGGCAGGAGCTGAGTCTGTCTAAGAGGACAGATTCTTTCATCTCTTGCCACACTTGTTCCATAGGAATGCATCATCATCATTTTATGCTGCCCTTAATACAAACATGGCTAACACAGACTGACTCAATTTTTTTTGTTTGTTTTTTGACTTTATATAAAGCCTAATAATTCTACTCAGGCTTCCTGCTTCCTTTTTGAATTCACATTTATACTGTCTTCAAGAAACTTTCCCCTAGGGTCGTGACTTTTTTTTTTAAGATGTGGGGTACAATTCAGGATTAGGTAGATAAGTGGTCATTGAAAAGGTAGTTTGGGCCTCCCGTTGGTCCCCACTTTGCCCACTTGAGATTAGGTACCCTTATTGATATGATGTGCCCCTCCCCTTCCTCTCCAGGCAGAGTCTCACTACTGCCAATCCCTTTCTTACAGTATTATGATTAATGTTCAGGGTCCGCTTATGAGTGAGAATATTTGGTACTCAGTTCTTTGTTTCTATGATAGATCACTGAGCATGATAGACTCTAAGTACATCCAAATTGCTGCAAAGTCCATAATTTTGCCCTTATTTATCACTGTGTAATATTCCATCATGTATATGTACCACATTTATTTTTTATCCAGTCTACTTTTGATGGGCAGCACGGTTGGTTCCATGTTTTTGCTATTCTAAATAGTGCTGCAATAAACATGCATGTGCAGGTATCTTTTTCATAGAATGATTTGAATTCCTGCAGGTATATTCCCAGAGGGGGGATTGCTGGGTTGTAGAAGGTCAATTTTTAGGTCTTTTAGGAATCGCCACACTGTTTTCCACAGAAGTTGTACTAGTTTACACTCCCACCAACAGTGTAGAAGTGTTCCCTTTTCTCC
>CAUYQG010064312.1:0-18304 GCA_963574415.1 Tarsius wallacei | reverse complement strand
ATCGCCGGAGTCCAGCAGGTCGAGGCTGCAGTGGCCGGGAGCGGCCACTGCACTCCAGTCTAGGCTACAGGGTGAGACTCCAACTCAAAAAAAAAATGTATTAAAGAAAGGAAAATTGACAAGAGTTATTGACTATTATTTGGGAAATAAGAAGGAATTTGGAGTGAAAATCAGGTCACAATCTGGGGACCTGTAGCTGTTTGACAGAAAGGAGGAAGTCTGGAGTGGAAGGGAAGGCACATTCAAGATTGAATTCTGTTGAATTTTAGGCATCTGAATTTCTGGGAAGTTTCATGAAAAAGAAAAATCTAGAAATTTAGATTTAGAATTCCCTTGCACATGTGATATTTAAAGACCAAAAGATCATAGAAATAACAGTGGCTAAAACAGATCTTTGAGGGTTCTGCACTGTGACAAATTTGCATGCACTCTTTCTTGAATCCTCATCTGACTATTGCTAATACCTAACAGTTTGGGAAAATGGAAAGCATATATCAAAGCTTCAGGGTTAGAGGTAGTTATTCAAAGGAGTTTACAATTCACCTGAAGATGGAAAACCAGCACACAATAAATGGAAAAGATTAATTTAAAAATACGTGCATGCTGACAACAAGTATATGAAAAGCTGCTCCTTGTTATTAATCATCAGGGAAATGCCAATAAGTCATTCACCTCACACTCATGTCATGGCTACTATCAAAAAAAAAAACAAAGAAAGAAAATGATAAGTCTTGGCAAGCACGTTAAGGGATTGGAATCCTTGTGCACTCTTGGTGAAAATGCAAAATGGTCCCCCCACTTCTGGGGATATATACGAAAAGAGTTGAAAGCAGGGTCTCAAAGAGATAGTTGTATACCCATGTTCATACCAGCACTATTCACAGGAGCCAAGAGGTGGAAGCAACCCATGTTTGTCTTGATAGATGAATGGATAAGCCAAATGAGATCTATACACAGACTGGGATATTATTCATTCTTAAGAAGGAAGGAAATTTTGACACATGCTAAAACCTAGATGAACCTTGAGGACATTATGCTAAGTGAAATAAGCCAGATACAAAGGGACATATACCATAACATTCCATTTACATAAGGTTCCTAGGATAGTGAAAATCATAGAGATAGAAAGTAGAATGGTGGTTTATAGGGGCCAGGGAGGAAGACATGGGGAGCTGGTGTTTGATGAGAACTGAGTAAAAGCATGAGTAAAAAATGAACCTGAGCAAATCTCCGAACGAGAAATTCTATGCGATGCATTCAAGGTGGTAAAATTTAAATATTTGAATGATTTAGGGAAAGGAGACTTTTTTCAAGGTAACTTGGCATTAACAATGACACTGAGAACAAAGTAATTATAGCTTTTGGATGGTACAAGGAGGAGATAATGCTACTTGGAGTGGAAGATAAATATTGGAGAATGTTGATAGATGAGGTTAAATAGGCAGTAAAACTCAAGTTTTAGAGAATCTGTGGTCAGATTTTTGAAGCTCAAACTTAAAGTAGTATTTGGCAGGGAATCACATAAGCACCTGAACAATAATATACTTTCAAAGAATGTTAGGAAAATCCACTGGAAGCTATGTGCAAGAAAATAAGACATGAAGAGAAATTAGTAAAGCTTGGTATAGACCTTTGATAAGCTTTAGTGGATTCTTGTCAAAATCAGACTTTTTCTGTCTGCTATGGTTCTTGAACACAGTTGTTGGGAATGGAAGTCTATTTGGATGCCAGCTTTCTCTAGGTGGCTCTGAGTTCCAATCAGGTTAAAGATAAAATTTTAAAAGCAACTTTGGGTCAAAACTTGGATACTTATTATTGTATGTTTAGTTCAACATATTCCATTTCTGGTTCTAAATCCTTATCTTGGATACATCTCAGAGACTGAGACCTTTGAGGAGATGATCCTATAAGATGAAGAAAGATTTCCCCAAAATTGCTATTCTCAATCAGATATTATGACTGGCTGAAGCCTTGGAATAGGTTTTGAGGCAGCTTCAGTCACCATTTAGAAATACTTTCAGGGAGATGAGTGAACAAGGACATACCGATATTGTTTATGATGATGACTTTGGATAGTGTTTGGCACCTATAGGCTGATCGTCTACCCAATGGCTCTCCATGGAGACTACCCCGTCCAGATGGAATATGGCAATTCCACCTGGACAGGGCTCAGGGAATATGGCAGCCATTCCCTGAGCTTTTTAATCAGGGACAAAGTCAGTCCTCATGAGGGATTTCTGACTCTATGTAACTGGATAGAATACTAAATTTTCGACATATGTCTAAGAAGAGATGTACCAAACGTGTTACATTTGAGGCTCTGATTCAAGAATTAAAAGCAAAGCAATGAAGCAGCAACTCTGCTGTTTACTCAGCCTCCCCAAAGGTTGAAGATGCCAAAGTAGAGTATAATTCAACATTAGTAGATTCAGTTATCATATGAAGTTACTGCGTTCACTTTACGGTACAATTAAATGGTGAATTTTATTTAAATAAAACATGTCTCCAATTACACATTTATTTTCATATAACATTTTATGACAAAGCCATACTTTTTAATAATTGGAGAATATACTTGTTTCTTTAGAAAAGACAGGTACTATATGCACGCATATTTTACTATTTTATTTTCTTTACATATATAAGTCATAATGACAAAGTAGTATTCAGTATCTTTGTAATCTAACTGGTAACCAATCAATCAGCTAAATAAGAGCTTTGGTTACCAATAATATTTTTGTAAATACTACAAATTTTGTGATAGGGCAATTTATTCACATTTCTATAGTGATCTGATCTGTAATCACTTTTACTCACTTGTGTATATTTTTATATCTAATGAAAGCTCAGAAAAATATAAAATAGAAAAAACTATAACATAATAAATTCATTGCAGCCATCTACATTTTTTTATATATCAAACAATAAAATGTTTAAAATTATATTAATTACCTTGGCAATGACTCAGAAAATCCATAAGACTGTTTAATAATTTGGAAGTAAATTAACTTCTTTTTCCAGTTAATGAACAACTATCCAAATTATCACCACTATTTAATAGAAAATTCCCTAAAATTTTAGTATATTTAAATATATTAACATATTTAATATATCTAAAATTACTAGTTTTATTCATACATAGACAAAAATAGCACACGTTTGGCTTCCCATCTGCCCGGACCCAGAGACTAGAAAAATGAGAAATATGTGCTAAGAACACCAATTACACATGTGGTCAGAAAGGTGGCATGACACACATCTGAATATAAATTTATCTGTACAACAAATTTAAAGTTTTTTTTTTTCTCCCACCTGCATGTAAAGTTAGGCTGTTCTTCTGCCTCTCCCAGTGAGAGGAAACTCACTGTATTGAATTTTGGGTTTATTATTCCTGGCATTTAAAAATAAATTTATCATAAATATATTTTGCCTAAAATATGTGGGAATTGTGCTTGCTTTGTACTTTATAAAATTAGTACCATACTCAATTTTTAAAAAATCAATCCTTGCTTTGTACTTTATAAAATTAGTACCATACTCAACTTTAAAAAAAAAATCAATGTATGTTTATAAAACTCATTCATGTTATTGCATGGGCCTGTCTATCACCAGTTTTCACTGCTATTTAAAATTCCATTTTGTAAACATATCACAAAATATGTGACTATTATCCTGTCAGCCATTGTATTATTTCCAAATTGTCTGTATGTTTACTCTTATTGGTTTGTTTATTTGTTATCTTTGAAGAAATCTGCTGCTATTAATATGAACTTTCTTCCACATGTCATCTGTTGTTACATATCCAAGTTCCTCTAGGGATGTGCATGCACTTGCAGCAAAATTTCAACAATATTGAATTTTTATAAATGCCAATTTTTCCCAAATGGCTGTATCAATTTATACTTCCATCAGCATGGTGTAGGTATAATTGTCTATGTCCTTTCTTCAACCTTGATCTGTGAAACCATGTATGTGTTGATGTTCTACTTGCCCAATCAATCTAATTGTTTACCTTTGACTTCATGTTCTCCCTCAATTGCAGTAACTTTGCAATAAATATTTTTGTGTGTGACCCTTCTCCTTACCTTGTTATTTTTCGGGGTGTCCTAAATATTGCTGATGCATTAATCTTTCAGGAAATTCTCTCTAATCAGCTTGTCAGGGGCCAATGAAAAATCTTATTGTTATTTTGGTTGAAATGACATACAATCTATAGATTTATTTGGGAGCATTGATCTATTTTTGATAATGTTTATGTATAAGACTATTGTTTATTTAGTTTAATGACCTTCATTAAAGTTTCATGATCTTTTGAAAACTGATCTTATAAATCTATCTTAAGGCTTATTCCAGTAACTTTATGTTTCATTGCCATTTTAAATGGTGTTCTTTTTCATTACACTTAAAAGTTATTGCTGAATTACAGTATTACTAATATAGAATTGTTGCTAGGTTGTTAAATTCTTATAATTTTAATAATTTGTTTGTGTTAACTTTTGGACTTTATTAAGTAAGCATTTACATCATTGAAGAAAAATGATAACTTTTTTCTTTATAATCCCCAAAATCATACTGTATTTTCATGTATCTTTATTGTCCTAGCATGGAGCTCCAGGATAAAGATTTTTAGAAAAGGTGATTGTGGAGATCGTTTTTATCCTGATTTTAGATAAAAGATCATTTTTTACATAAAAATAAAGTTTCCTGTGGATTGTGGTAGATATAATTTTAGATACACTTTATATAGCAAGGCTGATAGAATTTGTCACTTTAGGAAATCTTCCTTCTGTTCTTTGTTTGCTAAAGTTCTTTTTTCCTAGATCAGTGTAAAATTTTATTAAATGCCTTTTCTGCTTAGTGGGATAATCATATGACTCTTCTTTGCAACTTTAATCTGTAAATCTGGTAAATGGTATAAGTTTTCTTATGCTAATACTTTGTTGTATTCTTGGGATACATTCAGTTTTATCATGTTATGATATTGTCTCATATGCCATTGCAATTGATTTTTCGATACTTTTTCAGGATCGTTGCACCTATATTCCTCAAGAGCATGGTCTAGAATTGTTCCATTATAATAATTTCCATGTCTGCTCTGGTACCAAAGTTATCTTGGCCTCATAAATTGATTTCTCTTGTTCAATGCATTGAAAGTGTTTGTATAAAATTGCAGTAATTTACGCCTTCAACATGTGGTGGAATTTTTCTGGAAAAGTATTTCTTTGTGGAAAAACACTCAACCATTACTTGATCTAATTTAGTGAGTCTCCACCAGGGGCAATTTTGCTTCTCAGGGCGCATGTGGCAATTTCTGGAGGCATTTTTAGTTGTCACGTGTCACAACTGGGCATCTAGTGATGTTGCTCAGCCTCCTAACATGCCTGCTTAATTGCTTTCGCAGAACCCCTACTAAGAACTATCTGACCCAAAAAGTCATAGTGCCAAAGTTGAGAAATCCTACATTTCTTAATAGTGGAGCATTGCAATTGAACAATTTTGGTAAGTTACAGATTCCTTGAAATGTGTTCAATTTATATTAATTTTCAAATAAATTGGTATATAGATTTATAGCATTTCCTAGACTTGTATTTTAAGCAACAATGAGAAAATTGGGAAAACAATACATAGAGATAACATATATGCATGTTTATATCTATATATATTTTTTCCATATCGCAAAAATATTTTAAATAGTGAGAATGTTGATACAGCTAATCATGACTATTGATTAGGATTAAAGTAAAACACACTGAAGAATAGAATAATGAAAGAGAAAAGAATCTAGAAATAAATATTCAGAATCCAGTTATAGTACAATGTTTTTATGTATCTCTATGCTCCCAGAATGTAGGCTCCTAATCTGTGTAAAAATGTATTCTGAAAAGTGTTTGATGATTATATAAACCAATTGAGTTAAAAATTGATCGTTTTCACCAAATATTTTAAGTATGCTATAGTTAATTCTGATTAATGAGTGAATATTTTTTCAAGTGACATTTGTAGTTGTCTTTGAAAGATACTTTTTAATTAAATGAATAGATTGCTACTTCTAAGGACAGTGTCACCTGTGAAAATAAACTTTGAAATGTTATTACTTTTGTTGTATCAATACAACTTTTTAAAAAGAATAATTAGCCGGGCTCGGTGGCTCAGCCTGTAATCCCAGCACTTTGGGAGGCCGAGGTGAGTGAATTGCCTGAGTCTGAGGGTTCGAGACCCGCCTGGGCAACCTGGCAAGCCCTCATCTCTACAATAAATCAAAAATTAGCCGGGCGTGGTAGCGCACGCCTGTAGTTCTGGCTACTTGGAAGGATGAGGCGGAAGGATCGCCAGAGCCCAGCAGGTCGAGGCTGCGGTGGCCGGGAGCGGCCACTGCACTCCAGTCTGGGCGACAGAGTGAGACTCCAACTCAAAAAGAAACAACAAAAAAAAGAATAATTAGCTGGGTGTGGTGGTGTGCATCTGTAGTTCCAGCTACTTGGAAGGTTGAAGCAGAACGATTGCCTAAGCTCAGCAGGTCGAAGTTGCGGTGGCTGTAAGTGTGCCATTGCACTCCAACCTGGGCAGCAAGAGTGAGACTCCAACTCAAAAAAAAAAAAAGAGAATAACTACTTCAGAATAGAAATGAAAAATAAATAAACATAAATCTACTAAATATAGACTATTTTATTTATAAAAATATGCTTGTTTTAGTAAAACTCCTGTTACTTTAAAATATATTGCATGATTCAAGGAGGAAAAAGTCACTTTGTGGTAATATTTGACACTTTTAAAATGCCTGAGGACTTCAGGAAAAAAAATGTACATATTGCTTTGACAATATTGACAATGAAAACAGTTGTCCATCCAATACCATGTACTTTTAAACACTATAGCTTCATTTATAAGGGGCAGCATGCTCCAATAGGACAAGATCCATCAAGGGCACCATTCAGCCACACTTTGTCTACTCTACCAGGATTTAAAAAGAATCACCAAGCCGGGCTCGGTGGCTCAGCCTGTAATCCCACGCCTTTGGGAGGCTGAGGTGAGTGGATTGCCTGAGCCCGCGGGTTCGAGACCCGCCTGGGCAGGCGAAACTTCATCTCTACAATAAATCAAAAAATCAGCCGGGCGTGGTAGCGCGCGCCTGTAGTTCCAGCTACTTGGAAGGCTGAGGCGGAAGGATCGCCGGAGCCCAGCAGGTCGAGGCTGCGGTGGCCGGGAGCGGCCACTGCACTCCCGTCTGGGTGACAGTGAGACTCCAACTCAAAAAAAAAGAAAAAAAAGAAAAATATGTTGTTTTATGTGTAAATAAGAAGCACACCAGACATCTTGGTGGGGGTGGGTTTGCTTCACTTATTGCTGCTGGATGCCATTTTTCTACATGAGCATTTTAAGTGCCAAACAACCCCATCATTTCTATATGTTTGCAGTGTGGCTGTGCTCATTTCCCATAGCAGGAACTGAGTGCAAGTTTTTGGGACAACATTCAGACTGATGTAAACAATCCCAGAAGTCCCATTCTCCACCCCCAGCCTCATTCCCAGTGTCCCTCCCTCAGCCAAGAGTGACCTTCCCACTTCCATTCCTGTCCCTCTTCACCTTCCCAATGCTGTTTTCTTCATAAAGTATGAAATCTTTCTGGATTGAATGGAAAAAATATCTTTTAAAGATCCACACTTTTGGTTTGCTGCATTGAGAGCGAATATGTGTGTGAGCAGAGGAAAAAAAACAGGCCATGTCTACCCAGAACTTGAAATGCCATGGATTAAAAATTGCAATGCTCCCAAGGGCCCCAAAAATATTGTACTAAATCTTTTTATTTAAAGTGTATGAATAGATTAAGTGGAATATACTCACGTCTTTCATTCTTTTGGTTTAAAAGGTTTACAACTATTTGCATGTATAAAATGGGCAATTTGTAAGTTTAAGTAAAAGAAAAGCAGGTTTCTTGGATACTGTACAGGGAGGGGAAGAGGTTGAAGGGACAATTAACATGTAATGAAAAGATCAGAGAGAAGCGGTCAAGTGATAACAATCTGGTGGTCTTGGGATGGGGAAGGGGTATGGTTTTTTCAAATCTTTATTGTTTTGTGTGGGAGGAAATACAAAACTAATGCATGCTTATTTTCAAAGATATCCGTCCATTACCTCAGAGTAATAGTTAGATGTATATTCCTCCAGATATATGTACATATAAAATGTATATATTTTCTGTGTAATCATCTGTGAAATAAAGTCACTAATAATATCTGATTAGTTGCAGACAATAATTCCTTTCTGCATCTTTACAAAGTGGAATCATATGAACTATTTTTTTTCAACTTTTAAAAATTTAATGTAAGCTTAGATCTACTTGCCTGTAAACACACCGATCACCTTTGTACATAGAATATTCCCCTTATGTATGCTTATCATTTTATTTAGCCCTCATTTTATTATATATTGCTGGACTGTAGGGTTATTTCCACTTCGTCATATCACTAAAATGATGTAGTAAATATTCTTGGATGCACTGTGCAAAAAAAATTTCCAGAAGTGACATTTCAGGGAGAAACTGAATATCATTGTAAATTCAGAAACTTCAAAATCGCTTCCAAAAAGGTGTTGCCTGTTTTTTGTTTGTTGTTTGGTTGGTTGGCTGGTTGGTTTGCCATTTCACCAATGGTGTGAGGGTGACGCTGTAGTCCGTCTTCTAAATTCTTTTACACAAAGTGAATTACATTGAAGGTGAGATTCTTTGTTTGAATTTGATAGAGCTTCGCCTCCCTGAAAGGCAGCATGGAATAGGTGAGGGGTCTCAAAAGGAACACTGGGCTGTGTCCGAGGGGATGGGAGACAATCCCCAGGGGTCGGGGTGTCTGCGGGGCTCCCCTACACGCAGAGGGGCCGGACCCCGCCGCTGGAGCCTGAATCTGTGTCAGCAGATGGAGAATCCATTTTTAATCTCAGGCGGGAATGGGCTCAGGCAGCAGCCCACCGATGCTAAGGGGTCAGATTTCTTTTCCATAAATACGAACCGTCCGCTTTCGGGAATTCCGTCCCTGCCGCCGCGGCTCGCCCGCGCGCCCCTGGCCCTTGGCTGGCGCTGCCGTGCGCGCAGCCGGAGCCGACGAAGTCGCGTCTTTCCGCACCTGCCCACTGCCGGGAGTTTGCAACAGAGTCCGCGGCAGCCACGGCCAAGAGCGCATCCGATCTCCCGCCGGGGCCCTTACTTCCTCGCCTCTAACCCAGAGGCCCCAGCAGAACCCGCAGTCAGCTTGGAGAGGCCCTCGAGCCGGCCCGTCCCCAGGGCCGCGAGCCACTCGCGCCGCGCCGCGTTCCGGGTTTGGCGGGACCCACGGGCGCCGCGCGAGCCCTGGGGGTTGGGTTTCTGTCGGCCCCCACCTGTGTGTAGCGAACAGGCCCAGAGCGACCTAGACCACCTCTGATTCTTGAGCCCCTGACGGTTTGCTGTGACCTCCACGTAGGGGACACTCACGCAAGTTTCCCACCTACTTGGTCTCTTCCTAGGTCAGTGCACTGCAGTTGTCTCCAGTCGGCCTAATAGCCGCTTCTGACCTAGTGTCATTGTTTGG
The DNA here is from genome assembly GCA_963574415.1 of Tarsius wallacei. Lineage (NCBI taxonomy): Eukaryota > Metazoa > Chordata > Mammalia > Primates > Tarsiidae > Tarsius > Tarsius wallacei. Next base: position 8,744 of record CAUYQG010064312.1, on the reverse strand, counting down.
CCAATACAGAATTTTATAACTATTCAAATTAGTTGCCAACATGTAAAAAACACTTGAAAATGAAATATCAGCTGAGGCTGAGATTCTGTTACCTCAGTCGTCTCAATTCCCAAATGTGACCAAGGCCATGTCTCTCATTTCTTTTTCTTTTTTCCTTTCTTTTCTTTCTTTTAGTTGGAGTCTCACCCTTTCGCCCAGGCTGGAGTGCAGTGGCATGCTCATGGCTACCATAGCCTCGAACTGTTGGGCTCAGGTGATCCTTCCGCCTTAGCCTTCCAAGTAGCTGGCACTACAGGCAAGTGCCACAGCACCCAGCTAATTGTTTGATTTATTGTAGAGATGAGGTCTCACCGCGTTGCCCAGGCTGGTCTCGAACCTGTGGGCTCAAGCAATCCTCTCACCTCAGCCTCCCAAAGTGCTGGGATTATAGGCAGGAGCCACAGTGCCCCACCATGTCTCTCACTTCTATTACCAGCCTACTGCAGCCGGCATTGGTGGGTGAATCACAAAATGCCATGATAGGAGCATCCTGAAAAACAAGTCCCTTTAGCTTCCCCTGATATTTGATACCGTGAATTGGCCAAGGTTACATGGTGTGTAGCAGAGTTGAGACTGGTATTTTATTCACTGACTAGGGCCCAAGGCGGCAGTGACTTCTGCAAGGTCACCCCAGCTGGAGTGACTTGGAGCCCATTTTACTGTCCATTGGCCCATTCTCCTGGCTGTGCAGGGGCCTCAATAAAGCACAGTCACCGACCATAGATGTTACGCATGACCCTGATCTGAGCTCTTGGACTTTGATTCAACTCCAGTCCAACCAAGCTTCTATTACTTCTGTCTACACCTATGGAATGGAGGGCATCCATGAGGGCTGGTGTGTGTCTTGCTTTTAGCTTTCGAGTGCTGGGTTTTGGTCTAAGAAACAACTGCATCAGACTGTGGGTGGCTATTCCTTATCCTCATGCATAGTCTAAAAGTAGACCTGGCCAGTACTACAGCAATTGTATTTGAAAATATTAATCTGATCCTACTTGAAGTCAGTGCATCTAGCTATCAGGGGAATTTTCCCACATCTTCAAACTTGCCACTTCCAGGGTAGATGGTGACTGGAAAAGTAACAACCATGCTGCCTAGCCAGCCGTGTCATAATTCTCGGTTCTGTCCCCCATTTTTCACATGGGAGCCAGAAAGAAGTGGCTAGACTAGCCGAAGGCCACAGGGATGGAGACTCCCTATTTTAAAACCGGTACAGGAAAACACAGTAGACAGAGAATGAGTTGTTGGAGACAATAACTGGTGTGGGAAAGGAGAAATACTTCTGAAATGGCTTCTTATTTTACTTGGGAGCATTTCCCACTCAAGGCTAAAGCATGCAAAACAGGCCAGAGATCTTAATGTTTCTCCTTCAAGGAAATGAAAGTTTGAGGCATTTATGTTAACATATGGAATATCTATTTGTCACTGCATTAGCTCTTCAGACATATCTCCTTACCTCCCCAGGAGTAAGTGAACAGCTCACAAAAGCTACAGTTTCTGCGGGAGAGGCTCAACTTGGATTTGAAATCAAGAAGGCTTAACAATACTCACTCTATATGAAATTACCACCCCATTTTAATAAGGTCCAAGATGTTTAATAGCTCACTTAAGGTCTTACAGCAAATTGGGAGCAGAAATAGAAGAGTTGGCTGTTTTTCTCATTTAGTCTCCTAAGAAAGGCTTGTTCAATCTCATTCTATCCCCAGAAAAAGTTTTCATTTGTCTTCTTCGCAATCTCTCCCCAATATTTCACTTATGTATTATCACTGTGCTGGTGAAATGATTTCTTTTTTAAAGTGGCATATTGTACACATAAAAATAATCAAGTCTGGCTGTGCTCTAGCAACTTTTTTTCTTTGATTTAGTTGCCCGCCTGGAAAAGGATTTACTGTAGCCTAAAGTTCTATGAAGATGTATAATTTGTCAGTGAAAAATATTTCATATTAACACACATACACACTCCTTTATCACCACTCTGAAAGACTTGGGAACTCAAATTTTCTTCTCTCTCTCTCTCTTATTTGGAAAACATGGCTCCTTCACTTCCCATTCCCTTGTAGGCCTTTGTTCTTTCTGGCTCTGTTCTCTTTACCTCTTTGTTTGTAAAGCAAGTACAATACAGGCATCGTGTATTCTCATCACCCACAGGCCAAGAACTTGTCTCAGATATTGTGCTAGTGAGGAATAGCCCTGGCTTCCAGTCTTAGAAAACCTAAAATAACCAGGGCTCAAACAAAGTAAAGGCTTACAGTTTCTCACCTTAAAGGTCCAGGGTTGATGTGGGGCTTCATGATGCCAGAGCTCCAAGCTGCTTCTACTTTGTTGCTCCATTTTATGTAGGCTCAGGAAGTTATTAGACAAGTTCCAGGCAGCAGGACAGAAGAACGAGCTCATACAAAACAAAGGACTCATACATTTCTGTCTTTTTTTTTTTTTTTTAGTCAGAGTCTCACTCTATCACCCAGGATAGAGTGCAAGGGCACAATTATGGCTACTGTAGTCCTGACCTACTGGACTCAGGCGATCCTTCTGCTTCAGCCTTCCAAGTAGCTGGAAACACAGGCATGTGTCACCACGCCTGGCTAATTTTTATTTATTTATGATAGACATGAGATCTCTCCAAGTTGCCCAGGCTGGCCTCAAACCCCTGGACTCAGGCAGTCCTCTCATCCCCACCTCCCAAAGTGCTAGGATTACAAGTGTGAGCCACCACATCCAGCCCATTTCTATCTATTAAGGAATGTATCTGGAGACTGCCATGTGACATTTCTGCTGACATTCCATTGGGTCAGAATTTAGTCCCAAGAAAGCCCCTAGTTTCAAGTGAGGAAGGGGAATGTGGTCTTTAAATTTGGAAGCCATGTGCCCAGAGGAAGGCAGGAAGGTCTTTTATCATGAAAAGAAGGGGAAACAGCTGTCTCTGTCACAGTCAACTCTCCGACCAAATGACTAGCACATGTAGAGCACACAATAGGGCCTCAGTAAAGGTTATTTAGATTGAGTTAAACTAGAGAATCATTTGAGGACTTCTGGGACCTTTACTAGAAAGATTAATAACACCTGAACCTTCTGCTGGGTCTAGGGACAAGGCATTGGAAGTAGAAGCTGATGAGAGGGGATCAAAGAGTTTTGCTTCCCAAATTTTCTGTACCTTTAAGTCAGCTTTCTCCAGAAAAGAGAAATCTTCATAATGTATTTCCTCCATCTCCCAACATTCCATTGAGGACAGCACACAACATGGCTTCCCGCTTTCATTTCTTACACATCCACCTCCTACAGATACCAAAGAAAGTCCCATACTACCAAACTTTACCTCTTCCACCAAAATAGAAGACAGACAGGCAGGAATAGTTCTGTGGTAACTTACAATATCGGTGGCATCACACTAGTGATAGTACTACTGTAAGGCCCTGGGCAGGATGCTCCTTAGAGAACAGTGTGGAGGGACAAGCTGTCTTGCTGTCTTGGAAGCCTGTCATGTCATATCTTTCTCATTTCCTCCATCCTGTCTCCACACCTGCATTCCAGGCCTCCTCATATCCGTGACACTGGTAAGGTGTTAATGGATCACTAAGGCTTGAGCTTGGCAATGGCTTCAAGTGAGGCTTCTCCCACAAGGGCATATTCCTTGATAAGCAGAAGAAACCTTCATAAGTCATAAGATTATAGCAGGCCATGGGGCTCTGTTTGAGCCAATACCCATGTAAAGAGGGCAAGACAACTATCATTCAGTCCTATTTTGCAGGGGAGGAGATTGAAGCTGCTGAAGGTTAAGTACCTTGTTCAAGTCTGCTAAAGGTAATGCCAGTATCAAAACCTGGGTCTGGACCAGGCACAGTGGCTCATGTCTGTAATCCCAGCACTTTGGGAGGTCAAGGCAGGAGGATTTCTTGAACCCAGGAATTGAGCAGAAGCCCATGAGTTGAGCTTGGAAACATAGAGAGATCTTGTCTCTACAAACAATTAAAAAATTAGCAGGATATGGTGGTGTACACCTGTCATCCCAGCTATTTAGGTGGCTGAGGCAGAAGGATCACCTGAGCCCAGGAGGTCGAAGCTGCAGTGAGTTATCATCATGCCACTGAACACCAGTCTGGGCAACAGAGTGAGAAAGGTTTGTTTATTTTCATTCTATCTCTAGAATGAGATCCTGGCTCAAAAAAACCAAAAGCAAAACAAAACAAAAAAACCAGGAGACCCAGGTCTGTTTGGCTCCAAATATAAGTTTCTGCCCACTGGTGTGTCTGCTTCAGCCACAGCGTTCTTCTCACATCTTCCTTTCATTCTATAAACTCCCTTAGGCTCACATTTGGGGAAGTAACACACCACAATAATAATAGCATTTATTGAGGATTATTGTATGCTAGATCGTCTCTGGAGTGCCTTATATGTACTAACTCATTTTATCCTCATATGGTCCCATTTTACAGATGAGAAAACTGAAGCTTGAAGAATTTAAGTAACTTATTGAACATCACACAGCTAGTATAGTGGGTGGTCGAGTTGGAATTAGAACCCAAGCAGTAAAATTTAAGTCTGTGCACTTAACTGTTACTCTAAATTGCCACTACAGTTAAGAGGACAACTGCACCCTCTTATTATTTATGGATCATCTGTCTACACTCTTAGTCTGCCATAAAGCGAACAGTCCATTATCATACCAGGTGTGTCTTGATTTTCTTCTCGCTATGCCAATCCCAGGAAATCTTCTTTGTGGAAAGGACATAGGATTCTGGGTGCCCTTTACCACAGTCCTGCAGAGATGGCAGCCAAATTATTCTTTATTTCAGTTTCACACTTACCATATCCACATTTGTTGATATTCAACAAATGCATGAAGGCACCTTCATTGTGCTATGTAGTTATTTCTTCCTGGGCATATGTCAACCACCACATAGGAAGAGAGGCTCAAACATACTATGTGGTTCCTGGTGCACCCGCCATCCTCACATCACATTCACGGGGGCTTCTCACTTTCTCACCAAGAGTAGAATGCTGAGAAAGAGAACCTCAGACATAGTAGAGTAAAGTAGGGCCCTGCCAAGGTGGGAGAGGGAGACCAGTGAGAACTTGCTTTTATGGGGTACTCACTGTAGGCCAGACCCTGTGTGAGGCCCCGTTCATTCAGCATCTTATTAAAACTTCAGAACAGTTCTGGGAGGCAGGCCTTTTTTTTTTTTTTTTTGAGTTGGAGTCTCACTCGGTCACCCAGACTGGAGTGTAGTGGCTGCTCCCGGCCACCGCAGCCTCGACCTGCTGGGCTCTGGTGATCCTTCTGCCTCAGCCTTCCAAGGAGCTGGAACTACAGGCCCGCGCTACCATGCCCGGCCAATTTTTGATTTATTGTAGAGATGAGGTCTCGCCAAGTTGCCCAGGCGGGTCTCGAACCTGTGGGCTCAGGCAATCCACTCACCTCAGCCTCCCAAGGCACGGGATTACAGGCTGAGCCACCGAGCCTGGCTGAGGCAGGCCTTTTATTATCCTCCTGACAGCTGCGTCTGAGTTCTGACATCCCGCAGCTCTGGTCTGCCCAGGGTCACTGGTTAGTGAGCTCCAAAGCTGGGGCTCCAGCTCAGGTCTGTCTGGCTTCCCAGTGCATGCCCTTGCCATGTCACCAACTCTCTTTGCAGTACTAGCAATGTTGGCTGGGGACGTTTGAGAGCAGTGCCCCACCATTAACTGTTCTCATAGGTGTTGCAGACCATCTTCCATCCCAAAGATCCCTGAGATCTGTCTCCCTCCCTCCTGGGCTCTAAGTCTAGGCATCACTGCGCTCCACATGAGCTTTTTGCTGCTCCTCTCCTGCTGGATTGGAAGATCTCATGATCTATATCCACAGACAAAGTGGATTTATGGCAATTGGAAGCAAAATTTGGTATTATAAGCATGGGCTTCTCCTTGGTGCCCCCATTGACTAACTCTGTGAATTCACACAAGTTGTTTAACCTTTTTATTCTTCATTTCTGCATTTGTGCAATGAGGAGACTGTACCTCCCTGGGAGGGTTGTGAGGCTTAACTGAAGAGAGTATGGTCATCATGCCCTTAGCTTAGAGGCAGAGCCCATGGGCCCTTTCTTTTCCCATTGCCTGTACTGGGAAAAGATGAGGGGGTTGTAATGGAAGGGCAGTTCTAATAAAAGGAAAACTGGTCAAATTTTCATGTGAATCTAGCTCTTCGGCTGCTGAAGGGCCATATCTAGGATTAAAATCATGAGCTGCTCCCAGCCCTTCCTCAGGGCCTAAGACCAGGGCAGAGTTAAATACTGAATCTGGGTTCCTTTGGCCTTTTCTACGCCTATTTTTGAAACAGTGAGCCTTCTTTCCTTTTCTAATTCTTTCCAAGAACAGTAAGGCAGACTTTAGAATAATTAGGAAAACATTCAAAGTTGACATAGTGCCAATAATGGAAGTTATGAAACAACTTTAAGTCCATTATAATAAAAACTTAGATTAATAGTCCATTATGTCATGTATAATTATACGTTGTTAGTAGGTTTTCACAACTGTCTGCCTTTTGTTTGTACATCTGTCAGTATTGCCAGTCTTTAAGGATGGGGCAAGGACAAAGAATAATTCATTCATTCTGTAAAGTTCTCTGCAAAATTCATACTCTTGCCCCATGAGGAGTCTAAGACTTTGATTCTTGTCCTGGCTCTGCGACCTTGATCAAGTCCTCTGTACTCTCTGAATCTTGGGTTCCTCAACTGGAAACTGAAAAGAACTCTAACCCCTCCTACCTGGAGGGGAGTAAGGAAAATGCTGGACAGAGAATGCTGCACAGCCTAAACTAATGGCTGGATGCTAAGGATTAACATGACGCTATGTGAATATGTTGTCTAAGGAGAAAATGAAAAACAAGAAACAAAGACAAAGAAAAAGTCAGAAGGAATAACAGGGTGCTCAATTTGCCATCCATTAGCTGAGTGATCTTGGGGGAGGTACTTAATCTCTCTGGCCCTCAAATTCCTCATCCGTAAAGTGAGGATTGTATAATCATAGTTGCCCTTTTCATTTGACAGGACTATTGCATTACATGAGACAGTGGAAGTGAAAATGTTACCTGAATAAGAAAAGGCCATCTAACTGTGAATTCATACTACTAGTAATAATCCCCAGTAAATTTCCAGTATTATTGTAAGACTTCAACTAGTTCAGCCGCCTTTGAGATGAAATTCATTCTTTGAGATCACAGGGCTTCCACAGGCAGGGATTGAACCCAGTGAGTAGGAGCCTGGCCCCTGGCATCACACTGCTGGGACTCAAATCTCATCTCTGCCACTAATAGGTCGCATGATCATTTAAGCCTTCTTTGACTTAGTTTCTCCTTCTGTAGAATGGGGATGATAATTACAGTCATTGACTCTCTAGAGTTGTGAGAATTAATTGGCATAATACATGCAAAGCATTTAGAATAGTACCCACTACACAGAAAATATTTAAAGACATCTTTATTCTTGGGTAGTGGGTATTATTCTTTCACATTCTTGGTGGTACCTTGGCTCTATACTGCCTAGTTTATAACATTTGCTGTAACTTTATTTATTTATTTATTTATTTATTGAGATGCAGTCTCCCTATGTTACCCAGGTTGGTCTTGACCTCCTGGACTGAAACAATCTTCCCTTCTCGGCCTCCCAAAGTGCTGAGATTACAGGCTTGAGCCACTGTGTCCGGCCATTTACTGTAACTTTATCTTAGTAAATAGCATCCCAGAGTATGTCTGACACTAGAAAAACATGATTGAATAAAAAAGCATCTGTATCTAATGGTTCAGGGCTTTTTGGCTCCTTCTAAAGCTGTTTGCTTTTAACCAGCCACAACAGATGCTTCATCTTCATCTTGAGATAGCCCAAAGAAAAGTCCTTGGATAAATCAAACCTAAGACAGCATAGGGAGGAGGTGCTGGCAGAACCCCTTTGGGTCCTTACTCATAGTCCTTGGGGGTCCACAGAAAACCTATTTCTAAGTATCACCCTTTCTTGTCCCCAGTTCCTCCCATGGCCCTCCTTTCCATTCTATCTGTTCTCAAGCAGGATGGGAGATGGATACACAGACATGGTATTCACACATGTAAGAGCCTGTCTTCTCCATTCTGGAACCAGCAAGTCAAACACATCTTAAGACCTCAGGGCTCCTTTTGCGAGAGAGATCGCTGGGTAGGACACGTTTTCATACTGCTCCGGTGGCTGCAGTTCCAGAACAGTTTCTAATCTGCCACAGAGGGTTTCCATGTCCTTGAAGAGTGGATGATTGAGTTTGCGTGAGGAGCTAAATTAGATAATGGCATCATTAGGTAATAAGTTGGTGCACAAAGAGATACATGATGGTGATAAAATGGAGAGAACAGGGGTGAACAAATATGGGTAACAGATACACAAAATTGCACTCGAGATTTCTTTAAAAAGTATGCTTAGCCAGGCTCGGTGGCTCAGCCTGTAATCCCATGATTTGGGAGGCTGAGGTGAGTGGATTGCCTGAGCCCGCGGGTTCGAGACCCGCCTGGGCAACTTAGCAAGACCTCATCTCTACAACAAATCAAAAAATTAGCCGGGCATGGTAGCGCACGCCTGTAGTTCCAGCTACTTGGAAGGCTGAGGCAGAAGGATCGCCGGAGCCCAGCAGGTCGAGGCTGCGGTGGCCGGGAGCAGCCACTGCACTCCAGTCTGAGAGACAGAGTGAGACTCCAACTCAAAAAAAAGAAAAAAGTG